>JABWTJ010000223.1:1699203-1767798 GCA_016801875.1 Solanum sitiens | reverse complement strand
AAAAATTCCTTTTAATATTAACTTTTTTATTTTTTAAATTTATTTATTTCATAATTAAGATTACTATAATTATGATAGTATCTGTTTTATTATTATTATTATTATTATTATTATTATTATTATTATTATTATTATTATTATACATTTGTTTTGCTATAAATAAGGAGGTTGTGGAAACATATTATTATTATCATTATTAAATAAATAACTTTTTTCAATCAATTTTTAATTATCATTTAAAAAACTCAAAATTTGAGGATGTAATTACCATTTTGTAAACGTGTTTTTTTTTAATAAAAAAACAAACAATTTCTATTAATATAAAACTCTAACTTATCTTCTAAAATAGTAACTTCTTTTGTTTATTAAAAAACAAATTAATTAATAATTTAAAAATTAGAAATTAGAGAATAAATGTGGCGCTGACACGTAGGCGCTATCACCTCTCCTCTCTCTCTCTCTCTCTCTCTCTCTCTCTATATATATATATATATATATATATATATATATATATATATATATATATGGATTATTACTTAGTATTAAATAATTAGAATTTGAATCATTGTGTCTAGATGCATGTATTTAATATGATTATTTAATATTAAATTAATAATATATTATTATTTAATTTAATTTAGTGATAAAATAAGGGCAAAATGGTAATTTAATTTTTGAGTTAGGAGCTTCCCACTTATAATAATATATGATATGATATTAGAAGTTTGGGATTTCTTTTTCCATATACTCCAGAATGTGTCATGATTGGTTTTAAGTTATATCTTCAAGTCTTTCTCATCTTCAATCCTTTCAAGCTTAAGCTATTTATTCAAGAATCAAGTGTCATCCTCTCCAAACCTATACATATACTTAGCCTAGTGTTTTCTTAAAGGAAAAAAGTGGTGTTCTTTGTAACGGCCTGTATTTGTTTTGTATGTGGTAGTTCTATTCATGTTATACTTGACATAGACTTATAGTGTAGGTGAGGGATCATGTTTCTTATGTGATTAGTGTTGGTTTAAGCTAGCTTGGAAGGTGATGTAATGCCTTGCACGTTTTAGCATATGTATTGCAAGTTAACTCCGATGGAAAGTATTTAAGTAATTATAGTAAGATGGTAATTGAGCTAGCAGCTGCATCACCTACTTGATCTATATTATAGTTAAAGGGCCCAAGTTTGATTGACCAGATTTAGGCTTATAGTTAGGGGCTCATTTGAAGCCCAAACCTATTAAAGAAAAATGTGAATGAAAGAAGGCCCAACAGCCAAATCTGCCAATTGGCCCATTATGGATAAAGCCCAAGTGAAACTAGGTAAGTGCATGACCTCCTAAGTTTTGTTTTACCATGTTATTGGGCCAAGTGTGTACCACCTACTTGCATTAATCTGTCCCAAGTTGAATAAAAGAACAAAGGAAAAATGGACAGCCAATGTCCAATAATATTAAGTCCAAAAAGGCCCAAGTTAAAAGGACAAGCAGGTGGGGCACCTACTTGACATTATATGGCCCAAAATTGGTCAAGAGTGTCGGCCATAACACCTCCTTTTTCAAAGGATAAGGATCAAGTCTTATTCTCCATTTTGAACTTGCAAAAGTTTCAGATTTCCTAAGTTATTTCTTGGTCTCTCTTGGCTTCAATTAGCAGCCCTAAAACACCTTAGAGTTCTTGAGTGCTGTCTAATTTTTCAAGTAAGAGTTTGAAGGAGAGTTTGAATTCTTGAAGTACAAGTGTAGAGGATAAATTTTCAGAATTAAGGTAAGACTTCAACCCATTTGTTTTCCTCTCTTTGATAATGTTTGGAGTGGAGAATTTTGTATATGTTTATCAAGAATTCATGGATTGTGATAAATCTTTGAGTCAATATTCTCCTATTATGCTGAAAGATTTGAGATTGATAGTGGCTGCCTTATGAATATTGTTGTTGAGGGCTGTTTGGGTAGCTTGGGAGATGATGTATGAAGTTGTATTAATGTGTAGAGGAAGGGTGCGGTGGTTCACCATTTATGTAAGGGTTGTTTGGGCCTGATTTCCATCAAATATTTTAGCTACTGTTTTGGAGGACCTTATTGTGATTAGCTGCTGATGTTAGCTTAATCATGACTTATGTTGTAGATTAGCACCCAATAAGGAAGGCTGAATCGTGATAGTGGTATTGGTCAGAAAAATAAGGTATGTAAGGCTATTCGATTTTATATCCTTTTGGCATGAATTCTGCCATCTGCAATTAATATCAATGAAGTGATTCCCATAAGTTCTATTTCTTGAAAAGGAAGCATATTGGCAGCGTACTATCTCCAAATAGCTAACAATATTTTTTTCCCCATTCTAAGCACATGGAACTACTTCATTATATGTTCACTACTCTATACTTGTGTAATTTCCCCTTGTGCTGTTATAGAAATGGTATTTACAAAAGAAAGTTTGATGAATCCTTCTCCTAAGCCAATTGAAGTCAATTGTGCCATTAAGGTCTTAAAGTAAGGTGTTGATGTTTCATAGCTCCTTATGTCATTGTTACTGCCTCAAAGTATTATTTTCATGTATTCCACTACTGTTCCATATTTCCATATCTCCAAGATGATTATGACCACCAAATCAACATCTCAAAAGTGTTATGATTATCCAAAATAATATCTCAAAAGAGTTATGAACTGATTAACAATAATCTCAAAGATTAAAGAATCTAAGTGAAGAAATCTATATAATTAAGGGTGGCAGCTCAGGGGCGAAAGCCTAGCATGGGCCGATCCCTATTGGTATAGAAGGGTGGCAGCTTAGGGGCGAAAGCCTAGCATGGGCCGATCCCAAGTTGTGTAATTATGAGGACCGCATCCCAGGGGTTAATACGCCTAGCATGGGTCATCCTCTTCTACCACTGATCAGCTGGTCACTTGTATCACATGTCCAACAAAGATTATAACATACAAAAAGGTAAAGAAAATAACGTAGCTTACTTGATTCCACAAGAGTAAGCAAAGGTGGTCTTCTCTCCTAATCTATGCACCCTTATGTTGCTACTTGATTTCATTTGAGCCTTGTATTACATATACTATTTGCCTTACATATTCAGTACATTTTTTGTACTGACGTCCCATATTGGGGACGCTGCATTTCATGCTACAGGCTCAGGTACTCCAGCTAGTAGACCTCCTCAGTAGGAACACTCAAAATTCTGCTACTTTTGGTGAGCTCCAAGTTGATTCGGAGCTTTATTAAGTCCTTGTTAAATTCGTTTGGTATTGTATCGTAGTTAAGGGTAAGGCGAGGTCTGTCCCGACCTACTCTAGTCTTCTATCTTTTAGAGGCTTTGTAGACGTATGCACATGGTTCAGTTGTGTCTTAAAGAGTTGTGGTCTAAATAGCCAAGTCTTGTATATAACTTTTGGACCTACTTACGTTGGTTTATATCGCTGCATCCAAAGTTAACTTGTCTCAATTGTTATAGTATATGCTCAGTAAGAACAGGTTGCAGGTTGGTTCTCTCGGGCCTTTAGGGCATCGGGTGCCTTGTCCGTCTTAATGGGTTTTGAGGCGTGACAAAAGTGGTATCAGAGCAGGTCATCCTAGGGAGTCTACAAAGCCGTGTCTGTGTAGAGTCTTGCTTATGGATGTGTTGTGCACCACATTTATAAACAGGAGGCTACGGGACATATAGGAGTTGTCTCATTTCTTTCATTTCTTAGATCGTGCGATAGAACTTGTGTTGTAGGTGAATCATATCTAATTCCTCAATTGTTTTATTATAGCAAAGATGCCGATTACGAGAAGGAGTAAAAGTACTGGTAAACGAGTAGATGTGGCTGCCCAAGAAGGGACCAGCCAACCACCACCAAGTCAAGCTGTTCAAAGTGGGGCTCAAGATGAGTCTCTATCGCAGACTTCCTCGACGCCTCCATCTCCTGAAGAACTAAGGAGGGAAGATGAACCTCAGGAACCCCCTATTAATGCTACCGAGCAAGATTTGAGGAATGCAGTCCAATTATTGACTCGTATAGTTGCTGGTCATGGCCAAAGGCAAGAAGGTCCAGTTGCAGGTACTAGTGGTGTAGTTAGATCAGCTGGAACACGGATACGTGATTTTCTTAACTTGGACCCTCCATCATTTACCGGGTCAGATCCTAATGAAGATCCCCAAGACTTTATAGATCAAATCCAACGCACTTTGGATATTATGCATGTAAGTGGTAAAGAAGCACTTGAGCTAGCTGCATACAGATTAAAGGGTGTGGCTATATTGTGGTATGAAGCTTGGAAGCAATCTAGGGGAACAAATGCACCTTCAGCTATGTGGAAAGAGTTCAAAAAGGCATTCCTTGATCATTATCTGCCATTGGAGATCCGAGAGGCCCGTGCGGATCAGTTCTTAAATCTCCACCAAGGAAATATGAGTGTGAGGGAGTATAGTCTCAAATTTAATTCCTTGGCCAGGTATGCTCCTAATGTAGTAGCTACTATGGAGGATAGAGTTCATCATTTTGTGGATAGATTAGATTCATATCTGGTTAGAGACTGTACAATTGCTTCATTAAATAAAGATATGTCTATAGCAAGGATGCAGGCTTTTGCACAAAAATTGGAGGATGAAAGGCAAAGAAGAAGAACACAAGAGTTGGAAATAGGGCATTCTAAGAGGGCCAGATCCATGGGGCAGTTTACACCATCCCAAGGTGAGTTTAGGCCTCGGTTCTCTAATAGACCACCTAGGCCATCATCTTTCTACTCTACAGCTAGTGCTCCACCACGGTTCCAAGGGTTTAGAGGCAATCAGTTTGGGCAAAGAAGTGAAAGCCAAGGCAGTCATCAAGAGCAAGGAAGTACGAGCCAATCAAGGCCTCCACGACAGCCTTGTAAACAGTGTGGGAGGAATCATCTAGGTGCATGCAGGTTTGGGACGGATGTTTGTTTTTGGTGTGGCACACCAGGGCATATGATGAGAAACTGCCCTCATAGGGGAGTGGGTGGCGTTGTTCAACCAACTAGATCAGTTGTTGTGTCGACCTCATCAACCCCTTCTTTAGGTAGGGGACTACATATGCCTGCAGGTCGGGGTAGAGGAGCTAGGGGAGCAGCTAGTTCTAGTGGAGGTCAGAATCGCACATATGCACTAGGGGATCGAAAAAATTTAGAAGCCTCACCGGATGTGGATACAGGTACATTGTCTATCTTTTCACATATTGTATATGCATTAATCGATCCGGGGTCTACACTATCATATGTTACACCATTGATTGCTGGAAAGTTCAAAAGAACACCAGAATTATTAGCGAAGCCATTTGAAGTGTCTACACCGATTGGTGAATCTATTATAGCTAGGAGAGTTTATCGTAATTGCATTGTAACTGTTTGTGATCGCGATACATTGGCTGACCTTGTTGAGCTAGACATGGTAGATTTTGATGTTATAATGGGTATGGATTGGTTAGCTTCTTGTTATGCCACGGTAGATTGCCGAACTAAGATAGTGCATTTCCAGTTTCCAAAAGAGGTAGTCCTCGAATGGAAAGGTAATATTGGGATGCCAAGAGGTAAATTTATTTCTTATCTTAAGGCAAAGAAGATGATTTCCAAAGGATACATATGTCATCTGGTTAGAGTGAAAAATATAGATGCAGAGCCACCAACCCTTCAATCCATTCCGGTGGTAAATGAATTTCCAGATGTGTTTCCTGAAGATCTTCCAGGTTTGCCTCCAGAACGAGAAGTAGAGTTCGGTATTGATGTTCTTTCAGATACTCAACCTATCTCAATTCCTCCGTATAGAATGGCTCCGGCAGAATTACGGGAGTTGAAGGAGCAGTTAAAAGACTTGTTACAAAAAGGATTCATAAGGCGCAGTGTGTCCCCATGGGGAGCACCAGTTTTATTTGTACGCAAAAAAGATGGCTCATTAAGAATGTGTATCGACTACCGGCAGTTGAATAAGGTAACAATTAAGAACAAATATCCCCTCCCTAGAATTGATGATCTGTTCGATCAATTACAAGGTGCTAGGTGTTTTTCAAAGATCGACCTGAGGTCAGGTTATCACCAAGTGAGGGTCAAGGACAAAGATATACCCAAGACAGCTTTCCGAACACGATATGGTCATTTTGAGTTCTTAGTCATGTCATTCGGGCTAACAAATGCACCAGCAGCTTTTATGGATTTGATGAATAGGGTGTTCAAGCCATTCTTAGATGTGTTTGTGAAAGTGTTCATAGATGACATTTTGGTGTATTCAAGATCGGAAGAGGATCATGCTAATCACTTGCGGCAGGTTTTACAAATTCTTCGTGATCGTAAATTGTATACAAAGTTCTCTAAATGTGAGTTCTGGTTAAAATCTGTGGCATTCCTAGGTCATATCGTATCCGAGGAAGGAATAAGGGTTGATAACCAGAAAATAGAAGCCGTGAAAAGATGGCCAAGACCTACAACGCCTACGGAGATCCGTAGTTTTCTTGGATTGGTAGGTTATTACAGAAGGTTTGTTGAAGGATTCTCTTCCATGGCTGCACCCTTAACAAAGCTAACACACAAAGGAACCAAGTTTCAGTGGAGCGATGAGTGTGAAAGAAGCTTCCAAGAGCTGAAGAGTAAATTAACTTCTACACCTGTGTTGGTACTTCCAGAAGGTACAGAAGGCTATGTAGTGTATTGTGATGCTTCGGGAGTGGGCTTAGGTTGTGTATTGATGCAGCATGGTAAAGTTATAGCTTATGGATCAAGGCAGCTACGGCCACATGAGAAAAATTATCCAACCCATGATCTAGAGCTAGCAGCAGTTGTGTTTGCTTTGAAGATATGGCGCCACTACTTGTATGGAGTTCATGTTGACATATACACTGATCACAAAAGCTTGCAATATATTTTTAAGCAAAAAGACTTAAATCTGAGGCAGCGAAGGTGGCTGGAGCTATTAAAAGATTATGACATTGACATCTTATATCATCCCGGTAAAGCTAATGTAGTGGCTGATGCTTTAAGCCGTAAAATAATGGCAAGCACTTATGGTAAGTCTGTGGAAAGACAAGGAATGACTAAAGATCTGTCCCAACTAGCGAACTTGGGTGTTCGCCTTCTTGAATCTCAAGACGAAGGGGTTATTGTGCAAAATGCGGCAGAATCCTCGTTAATAGTAGAAGTGAAAGAGAAGCAGTACACTGATCCAATTCTTTTACAACTTAAAGAGAATGTACTACATGGTATGACAAAGGCGTTTGAGCTTAAGCAAGACGGAGTACTTGAATGTCAAAACAGATTGTGTGTACCTAATATAGATGAACTAAGAAAGAGGATCATGATGGAAGCACATAATTCAAGGTACTCTGTTCATCCGGGGTCAACTAAAATATATCATGACTTGAAAGAAATGTATTGGTGGGGGAACATGAAGAAGAACATTGCAGAATTCGTGGCTCACTGTCCAAACTGTCAACAGGTAAAAGTAGAACACCAAAAGCCCGGAGGTTACATGCAGCGTATAGAACTTCCAATTTGGAAATGGGATATGATAAACATGGATTTTGTTACTGGTTTGCCTCGCTCATTCCGGAAGTTTGACTCCATATGGGTAATAGTTGATAGACTTACCAAAGCAGCACACTTCTTGCCGGTGAAGACTACTTATACAGCTGAAGCGTATGCGAGGTTGTACATTAAAGAGATAGTTCGATTACATGGAGTGCCAATCTCTATAATATCTGATAGAGGAGCTCAATTCACAGCAAATTTTTGGAAGTCATTTCAAAAAAGTTTGGGAACACAAGTGAATTTAAGTACAGCCTTTCATCCTCAAACGGATGGTCAGGCAGAACGTACGATTCAGACACTTGAGGATATGCTGCGAGCTTGTATATTAGATTTCAAGGGTAGCTGGGATGATCACCTACCACTTATTGAATTTTCTTATAACAATAGCTATCATTCGAGCATTAAAATGGCACCTTATGAAGCTTTATATGGTCGAAAGTGTAGATCACCAATTGGCTGGTTCGAAATGGGTGAAACTTCCTTATTTGGGCCAGATCTTGTTCATCAAGCTATGGAAAAAGTCAAAGTGATACAGCAGCGGCTAGAAATAGCTCAAAGTCGACATAAATCATATGCAGATATTAGAAGGAGAGGACTAGAATTTTCTATAGGGGATTGGGTGTTCTTGAAGGTGTCTCCGATGAAAGGGGTAATGAGGTTTGGTAAAAAAGGAAAGTTGAGTCCACGCTATATAGGGCCATATAAGATTATCCAAAAATTTGGCAAATTAGCCTATGAGTTAGAGCTACCACAAGAGCTTTCATCAGTTCATTCGGTGTTCCATGTCTCAATGCTACGGAAATGCGTAGGTGACTCATTTCGTATTACTCCTACTGAAGACGTACAGGTTACAGGAGATATCACTTATGAAGAAGTACCCATTTCTATTCTGGATCGACAAGTTAGGAAGTTAAGAAATAACGAAGTAGCTTCTGTAAAAGTACTATAGAGAAACCAACAAGTAGAAGAAGTTACATGGGAAGCAGAAGAAGCAATGAAATTGAAGTATCCTCACCTCTTTCACACTGGTGGGAATGATCAAAATGTTAGTGGAGGCATTGACAAGTAAGTATAAGTCTATATGTTCAATGTGATTAATAGTAGTACTTACTTAGGCTTGAACTTATGTAGGCTGGACAACCATGCTAACATTCGAGTACGAATGTTCCAAGGGGGGAAGGATGTAACGGCCTGTATTTTTTTGTATGTGGTAGTTCTATTCATGTTATACTTGACATAGACTTATAGTGTAGGTGAAGGATCATGTTTCTTATGTGATTAGTGTTGGTTTAAGCTAGCTTGGAAGGTGATGTAATGCCTTGCACGTTTTAGCATATGTATTGCAAGTTAACTCCGATGGAAAGTATTTAAGTAATTATAGTAAGATGGTAATTGAGCTAGCAGCTGTACCACCTACTTGATCTATATTATAGTTAAAGGGCCCAAGTTTGATTGACCAGATTTAGGCTTATATTTAGGGGCTCATTTGAAGCCCAAACCTATTAAAGAAAAATGTGAATGAAAGAAGGCCCAACAGCCAAATCTGCCAATTGGCCCATTATGGATAAAGCCCAAGTGAAACTAGGTAAGTGCATGACCTCCTTAGTTTTGTTTTACCATGTTATTGGGCGAAGTGTGTACCACCAACTTGCATTAATCTGTCCCAAGTTGAATAAAAGAACAAAGGAAAAATGGACAGCCAATGTCCAATAATATTAAGTCCAAAAAGGCCCAAGTTAAAAGGACAAGCAGGTGGGGCACCTACTTGACATTATATGGCCCAAAATTGGTCAAGAGTGTCGGCCATAACACCTCCTTTTTCAAAGGATAAGGATCAAGTCTTATTCTCCATTTTGAACTTGCAAAAGTTTCAGATTTCCTAAGTTCTTTCTTGGTCTCTCTTGGCTTCAATTAGCAGCCCTAAAACACCTTAGAGTTCTTGAGTGCTGTCTAATTTTTCAAGTAAGAGTTTGAAGGAGAGTTTGAATTCTTGAAGTACAAGTGTAGAGGATAAATTTTCAGAATTAAGGTAAGACTTCAACCCATTTGTTTTCCTCTCTTTGATAATGTTTGGAGTGGAGAATTTTGTATATGTTTATCAAGAATTCATGGATTGTGATAAATCTTTGAGTCAATATTCTCCTATTATGCTGAAAGATTTGAGATTGATAGTGGCTGCCTTATGAATATTGTTGTTGAGGGCTGTTTGGGTAGCTTGGGAGATGATGTATGAAGTTGTATTAATGTGTAGAGGAAGGGTGTGGTGGTTCACCATTTATGTAAGGGTTGTTTGGGCCTGATTTCCATCAAATATTTTAGCTACTGTTTTGGAGGACCTTATTGTGATTAGCTGCTGATGTTAGCTTAATCATGACTTATGTTGTAGATTAGCACCCAATAAGGAAGGCTGAATCGTGATAGTGGTATTGGTCAGAAAAATAAGGTATGTAAGGCTATTCGATTCTATATCCTTTTGGCATGAAATCTGCCACCTGCAATTAATATCAATGAAGTGATTCCCATAAGTTCTATTTCTAGAAAAGGAAGCATAGTGGCAGCGTACTATCTCCAAATAGCTAACAATATTTCTTTTCCCATTCTAAGTACATGGAACTACTTCATTATATGTTCACTACTCTATACTTGTGTAATTATCCCCCTTGTGCTGCTATAGAAATGATATTTGCAAAAGAAAGTTTGGTGAATCCCCATCCTAGTCAATTGAAGTCAATTATGCCATTAAGGTCTTAAAGTGTGGTGTTGATGTTTCAGAGCTCCTTATGTCATTGTTACTGTCTCAAAGTATTATTTTTTCATGTATTTCACTACTGGTCCGTATTTCCATATCTCCAGGATGAGTATGACCACCAAATCAACATCTCAAAAGTGTTATGATTATCCAAAATAATATCTCAAAAGAGTTATGAATTGATTATCAATAATCTCAAAGATTAAGAAATCTAAGTGAAGAAATCTATTTTAATTAAGGGTGGCAGCTCAGGGGCGAAAGCCTAGCATGGGCCGATCCCTATTGGTATAGAAGGGTGACAGCTCAGGGGCGAAAGCCTAGCATGGGCCGATCCCTATTGGTATAGAAGGGTGGCAGCTCAGGGGCGAAAGCCTAGCATGGGCCGATCCCAAGTTGTGTAATTATGAGGACCGCATCCCAGGGGTTAATACGCCTAGCATGGGTCATCCTCTTCTACCACTGATCAGCTGGTCACTTGTATCACATGTCCAACAAAGATTATAACATACAAAAAGGTAAAGAAAATAACGTAGCTTACTTGATTCCACAAGAGTAAGCAAAGGTGGTCTTCTCTCCTAATCTATGCACCCTTATGTTGCTACTTGATTTCATTTGAGCCTTGTATTACATATACTATTTGCCTTACATATTCAGTACATTTTTCGTACTGACGTCCCATATTGGGGACGCTGCATTTCATGCTGCAGGCTCAGGTACTCCAGCTAGTAGACCTCCTCAGTAGGAGCACTCAAAATTCTGCTACTTTTGGTGAGCTCCAAGTTGATTCGGAGCTTTATTAAGTCCTTGTTAAATTCGTTTGGTATTGTATCGTAGTTAAGGGTAAGGCGGGGTCTGTCCCGACCTACTCTAGTCTTCTATCTTTTAGAGGCTTTGTAGACGTATGTACATGGTTCAGTTGTGTCTTAAGGAGTTGTGGTCTAAACGGCCAAGTCTTGTATATAACTTTTGGACCTACTTACGTTGGTTTATATCGCTGCATCCAAAGTTAACTTGTCTCAATTGTTATAGTATATGCTCAGTAAGAACAGGTTGCAGGTTGGTTCTCTCGGGCCTTTAGGGCATCGGGTGCCTGTCCGTCTTAATGGGTTTTGAGGCGTGACATTCTTGAATAAGAGAAAGGAGAAGGATTTGGAAATAGAGGTATAATAATAAGTCCTCTTTTAAGTATAATTTACGAATAGGACTCACCCGAAGTGATAGAAAGATGTTGTTTTTTTAACCAAACGAGGGGTGGATGATATTGTATTAGGGAAGTAAGTTGTTTAAGGTAAAACAAAAAAGTAGACGCCACTCTCATAGTTCTTGAAAGTTTGTCGGTCGTCAAATGTTTGATAAAATACTTAAATTGCTTAACAGTATGTTGTAGTTGTTAATATGAGCTCCTATTATTGTAATTGATGGAATTAGTTCTCTACTAACTTAAATAAGGGAATTTGATGTCGTTGACAAAAAATTCATGGGATGATGGTTAAAACCATGAGTTTCACTTTATATGTTAATTTTGTATGATTAAGGGGTTTGTTCTTTATGGTCAACAGATTGAGGAATAATATTGAACTCGTAAATAAGTCATTATCCCACTTGAAAAGTAGATATCGAGAAGGGTGTGGCGATACGCTATTTATTTATAGTAATTGTTGAGCTTGTCGCTCGTGAACTATATGGTGTTTTCAGCTTATTTGTTGTGCTTTTTTATTATCTATTTATAGTACATTTTTATGGTGTTATGTTATAGATAAAGTTGTCATCAAAGGAGTTTGACGACGCGACGTAAGATAGTAAGTCCTGAAATAAGATATGTAAAGCTAAAATCTCTTTCACCATTATGACACGACTCGAAGTTGCATGTTCTTTCGATAAATGTCGTTAGAGATTATATGATACTTCAAATCAAGTTATTCTATTTTATAAACCCTCTCATGTTGGATTCCTAAACCTATATAGTTATAGTACTATTTTCAAAAGTCATTATTTCACATAAATATATATTTCTTTAGTTGAAACTCTTAGAAGTTAGCGATTGTATATGTTTCATAAACTTTGAAATCACTTTAAAATTGGCTATAAGGTGATATCAAGCCTTAGATAAAGAACTTTCTACCTTATGAGAAGAAATCCCAAGAGAATTGAAGAAGAAAACCATTACAATCCACAACCCTAGCTCCATCTTGACCTTGAGCTTCCATGGGGGATTTTGGAGAACACTTTGGGAGGGAAAGGTTTTTGATTTAGGTGTTACGGTATAAAAGAGGGTTTAATCAATCTAATATACTTCAAATACCTAAATACACTAAAAAACCCGTCCATGCACTTAAAAAGAACCAATTCACCCCTACCTTGGCCGAACCACCTGCAGAATTGCAGGTTCAAATGATGCCCACCAGACCACGGACCGCGGCCTGGTCCACGCCCAGTCAAAGGGGTCAGTGGTTTGTGGCAGAGGCTCAAAACCTGTAGACCTTGCAGGCCTGACGCCCACCATTGGCGAGTCGTCACTTGGTTGAGTGGTCGTCAATTGGGTCGTCGTTTGATGTTGCCTGGCAGTTTCTTGGCCAAAGGATGGGGTCCTCCTCAAGGGACCCTCGTTGGTCCTTGGGGGAGTCATACCCGGACGTTAAACCCCAAAACATGATAATCTAAGTCTTAGGGTCATAAATACTAATTTATACCTCAAACAACACACTAAACTTTCATCAAAACTCTAAGGGACACAAAAGCTCAAAGACGACTAGTCTCCTAACGTCTTGGTTGTTCCTTGACGTTTGACCTCAAACTGAATGGGAATGAACTATAAACTCATTTACACACTAAATTAACTAGTTAACAGCCCTTAAAACACAAGTGAAGCTCTAGTTCATCCTAGTTCATTTTTAGGGTTGCAACAATCTCCCCTACTTGGGAACATTCGTCCTCGAATGACACTTCGCACTTAAAGGGATAACAACCAAAGGAAACAGCCAAAATTTATGCATAAAATATCATAAACCATACACATAGTTAGGAGAAACCTCACCCCACAACAAAAAGGCTCAAACAACTTCATACAATTCAAGCAAGTAGAGCTACATCTACCAACTCCTTATACATCATTTGTTACCATTTCTCATGATAATGGAGGAACTTCCTTATCCAAGTTACATCATACTCATTTAAACATCACTTAGCATATCATGCAATTTTTCATCAAAGCACAATCATGGAACATTTCAATAAGGCACATTTAAAGCAATTTCATCATAAAGGCTCAGCATGCAACTTCTCAATAACACATTAGGCATGCTCAACAAGTTAACTCATGTAACATTTAGGCATGTTCACTACTTCACCTCATGAAGCAAATAGACAATCTACACTAAATGCACATGAACATGAGGGAATACAATGCATGAAAAATCATTTTCTCATTTAACAAGAATTCAACCAAAACATGCATATCTTAAGGAGAATATTTGGAAACTCATTTTTTTCACAAAAGACTTTAACATGAACCAAGATATTGGGAACTCTTAGTTTTAGGCTTGAATAGGCACATAAGGAAAAATAAGGACATCTCACTCATATCACCCTTACTATCACCATACTCCCCCACTTAGGAGAAACTCATCTAAGGTTAACATGAACATACTATAAGAATCTCATTCAAGAAACCATCAACCTTACAACACCATTCTCACCCAACTCCTTAATTTACTAAACCCCTTGAAACAACAACATCCATCAAGCCTGTCTCATGAACAGCAAAGACTCTCAAAGCCTCTTCATCTAGCCACAACATCCCCTACTAGCAGAAACTCAAACTTACTCTTTCAAACATCATCTCCTCCGTTTCTAAGGTCGGACCAAGACAACATCAAACCTCCTTACTCATCACACCTATACATTTTTAACACCAATACTCACCATCATAAGGCAACTTATCCAACCTAAGGTCATCATCAAAACTTTCCATATCCCATCTATCAAGTCACACATAACCTTTTCTCTCCCTCAACCTCTACAACCAAACTTCTCAAAGGCCACACTCCAAGGACCATCACAAAAGGATGAGGGAAAGACATAATAAAATAAAACTCTTATGCACAATTAGAATGAAGAGTGAAACTTTCTTAGCACCCAATAGCCTCTTATTCATAATGTGGTGTGCTTCACATTATGAACAAGACTCTACTAGATGTGGTTTTTGGAGATAATCTAAGACCATCCTATAACCTTATGTTGTGATACCAAATTTGTCACAATCGGAAAGTACCCCCTAGAAGTAACACGGCATAATAGACCTCTCGGAGGTCTCATACAAGCAACATGGATCATTCATTGCATACGATACTCAAAATAAGTAAGAATTTAAAACTTTCTTCACACACGAAGAATACTTTCATTAATAAGCAAGCGGAAGACTTTAAAACATCTAACTTTACAATGTCTCATCAAACCATGTAATACTTCAGAATAATACATTTGGGACTAAGGTCATACAAGACTTGAAATAAAGACTAAAAGACATAAAAGGAACATGTGGGTCTTGTCTTCGAATCTATGAGGAATTACCAAAACTTCATCTTCAACCCTTAGAAACCTATCCATCATCCATGGCATACCAAGACTTCCAATCCCTACACTTTAGTCAAAAAGGGAAAAGAAGGGGTTAGCACATTAAGCACCAAGTATGGAAGCCATGCACAAACCATGCAAAAAGGGACATTTAGTGTAGAAACATGCTTTCATGACATTTTGATAAAAACCTTCATTATAAGAGTTTAAGAAGCATAATACAAGTCAACATCCACACATAAAGGCATTTTCCAGTAACATCAACATATAACCATTTATTCCATTTTCATCAAGTAAGCCTTTTCATCATTTAGACACTCTACCTATGGTTACTCTAAGACTCACTTAAGTAAGACATGAAGAGACCGCCCATACACCCTCTTCAAGCACACCTAAGTGATCCTCAAAGCTACCCTAGATAAGAACCTTTCTATTCCACATACTTTTACTAAGTCAACATTATCCATTAAAAGCCATTTAAGAGACAACTAGACAATTAGGGGACTTCACATAATGGTCTTGGAAGACCTCGGAGCTCACTTTAGTATCTTCAAAGCCTACTCGTGTCATGTACAGATAGCGTCCCATTCCACTATCTACATGTTGTAGAACTCATCCGATACTAGAGTCCACATCCCACATGATGAGAATATGCACTAACCGACATTGACCATACTAGCTAGGTATGGAATCCGGTGTCATAAGGATCCCACACTGTGGAAGGAGTTCTACTTGCCAAGGGTAGAACTAGGACACATCCCATGTTGGCACATGGTTAAGGGATATCAAAGACTTCTTTGTATTCTAGTCTCGTCTCGAGTAGAGCTACTACCACAAGCATATCCACTGGTGCTTTGCCTTTGTTTTAATAAAGTAATTCATTCGCATAAGTGTATTAGAGAGGGTGCCATCATTCGGACTACCGACCCATAATACCATTACCAAGAAGGGATCCACAAGGTTCTACCGATCAAGGTTCATTAGGATAACTCTTATGACTTTCTTAAAGATGGTTGCATGTCGTTCCGACCAACCTATCTCTAAGTCTATCATTCCACTCAAGAAGGGCACCATTTAGGTCTACCGATCAAGACTTCTTTATTAACCTTCTTTTCATATTCAAGGTTTTACATTCTTAACCTTCTTTTCATATTCAAGGTTTAACATTAGCCTTTTATATAAGGGTACCTACTTTAGGTCTCGATCCTAGACTCTCATTCATTCTTACACATACATGACAAGAGTGTGTAAGCCTACCAAGTCAATAGATCACATTCAATCATAACTTTCATACATCAAGGAGAAGGCACCTAAGTCTACCAAATTTAAGATTTCATAATCTATAAGCTCTCATGTATCAAGAAGAGGGACCTAAGTCTACCAATCAAGACACAATATCATCATATAAGACTCTTCACAATCCATCATCATTACACATCAATATTAGAAGAGAATATCCTTTCATTCACTATATCACATAATAACTTCACTTTATACATTCATATAAGCCATAACACCTTATAGATAGCCACATCACTTCATATACCAAACTTCACATTATACCTTCACATGAACACTACCATGATACTACTATAATTTACATAATAATGTCGACAAGGCCATTATCACAATAAGAATAATAAGTAAACATCGCCACCATACGTGGGTCATACCAATCAATAACAATTTTATATCAATTCTACATTAAGTAAGGGAATTAGGTTGACTTACCCTCTTCCAATAGCCAGAATCACCATTCCTTAACATCTCCAACAATTCACAATATAGTAGCATAATTAACCATAGAAATCAACAATACAACTCATTATAATCACAATTCCGTCAACATTAGGTCATAAGCAATTAATCTACTTCATAAGCCAAATTTAGAGATTTGAGAAGATCAAGGGTTTATGGAGATTTTCATTGGAAAACATCAATTTAAAATCAGTTATATCATATCTAATGATTTGAAAACGTTTCATGCAAGAACCTTGAGTTAGAGTGAAAATTGGACTTTTTCATACACTTTGAAATCACTTTGAAATTGGCTCTAAGGTGATAGTAAGCCTTAGATAAAGAACTCTCATACCTTATTAGAAGAAATTCGAAGAGAATTGAAGAAGAAAGCCATTAGAATCCACAACCCTAGCTCCATCTTGACCTTGAGCTTCCATGGGGGTTTTTGGAGAGCACTTTGGGAGGGAAAGGTTTTTGATTTAGGTGTTAGGGTCTAAAAGAGGGTTTAATCAATCTAATATACTTAAAATACCTAAATACACCTAAAACAACCTTCCATTCACTTAAAAAGACTTGGACCAATTCACCCCTACCTTGGCCGAACCACCTGCAGAATTGCAGGTTCAAACAACGCCCACCAGAGGCCTGTTTCACGCCCCGTCAAAGGGGTCCGTGGTTTGTGACAGAGGCTCAAAACATACAGGCCTTGAAGTCCTTATCAAAGCCCACCATTGATGAGCCATCATTGATTGAGTGGCCGTCAATTAGGTCTTCGTTTGATGCTGCCTGGCAGCTTCTTGGATCAAGGATGGGGTCCTCCTCAAGGCCCCTCATGGGTCCTTTGGGGAGTCGTACCCGAACGTTAAACCCCGAAACATGCTCATGTAAGTACTAGGGTCATCACCACTTATTTAGACCTCAAACAACACACTAAACTTCCGTGAAACTCTAAGGCGTACACAAGCACAAAGACGACTAGTCTCCGAACGTCTTGGTCATTCCTTGACATTTGACCTCAAACTCAATTGGACTGACCTATAAACTCATTTATACACTAAATTAACTAGTTAACGACCCTTATAACAC
Organism: Solanum sitiens; assembly: GCA_016801875.1. Taxonomy (NCBI): domain Eukaryota; kingdom Viridiplantae; phylum Streptophyta; class Magnoliopsida; order Solanales; family Solanaceae; genus Solanum; species Solanum sitiens. Next base: position 1,750,136 of record JABWTJ010000223.1, on the reverse strand, counting down.
AAGTGAAGCTCTAGTTCATCCTAGTTCATTTTTAGGGTTGAAACAAATTAGCTACAAACTATTTGTACTTCACTACACCATTTTTGGCCTACGTCCACACTTTTTAAATGTTGCCATCTTTCGCTACACTTAAAAGCGTAGCCAAAGAGGTATAAGGGCACGCTTTGTTGTGATGCATTAGCGACACCTATTGCCTTTTATTGGTCATCTAGAGCAACACTTATAAAGTGTAACTTTATTGGTCATCTAGAGCAACACTTATGAAGTGTAACTTTATATCTCATCTAGAGCAACACTATATATATATATATATATATATATACACACACACAAGTGACCTAAAGCACAAAATTAACTAATAATTAAATTGAAGCTATATATTTCAAATAAGCTTCGAGAAACATGTCTTGTACAACCAAAACATAGAAAGTGAAAGCTTAAAGATATCTAATATCAATAAATTCCAAAAAACCAAATGAGTCATTCAAACGTATATGACAATAGTACAAAAACTCTTCATCATCACTACAATAGATCGAATTTACTTCTTGTCAAATTCAAATTCAATTACCAGCATTTTCCTGCACATTCAAAATAAAATTATAAGTTAGTGAAATAAATGTGGAAGTGCATAGTGAGAGTAACTATTCATTGAACTGTTAGCCATTGAAAGCTTAACAAGGTGTGTAAGATTAGCAAATACACACATGAATAACTAAACCCAAGTTGTCAAAACAACTCCTGCAACATGATTACCACCATTTTACATTATCCCATTCCAAGATGAAGGACATCCATTGAAATTAATAGACTTCTCATATCAAGATTCAAGAAGAAACCATGTTGGATAATGTTCGAAACCTTTTTATAACTCAAGTAAAGCCACTATATTCGGGGAGTAAAGTTGTCCAATGAAAAATCAGCCAAAATAAAGAACAAAAATCAACAAAAACTTGAATAACTTCATTCTAACACCACAATGTAAGATGGGGTTCACTTAAAACAAGAAATCAAAATCAATATCAATACACCTTACTTATAAATACCATCACAAATAGCATATCAAATTCAAAGCAAGTCTCTATCAAAGATTTAGTTCAACATAGCATGAACAGAGAAGAGAAACACCACAGGCTAATGATCAGTTCCATTTTGTGTACTGTGATACCGTTACCACTATCATAGGTAAAGCTATGCGAATCGCCTCACAGCAGAAGGGTCAGGATCAAGGACTAAAACAGCAGTAGGAAAAATGGCAAACAGAAAAGAGAAGAAATAATAACCAACAACAGGAACACAAAAATAATTCAAATGAACCAGAAATGAACACTAGAAACAAGGTTGATAGCAGAATTCAGAATTCCCCCAAAATCAATACACAATAGCATGAACCTGGTGATGTTCAATGACATGCAGCACATGGCAAGGTGCATCCTCAAACTGCAACTCCAGTGCATACAAGCGAAATAAGGGAAGTCCCTAAATATTCTAAAGGTTCAGTTGATGCAGGTACTCCATCCCCTAATCCCTTAGAAAATATTGTTGTTAAGGAAGCTGTTGATATGGCTGGAAAAGTGTTGGACTACTAATTTGCAGGAAAAAGAATGTACAGGGAGGGATGAAATGACTTCTGTTTTGCAGGAGGTTATGGATATTCCTTGTCACTATTATAAAGCCCATGCTACTCCTATTTCAAGTCCAAAAAATATAGGGCAACAAGAGGTCTTTGATACAGGTCAACAGAAAGCTATTTGTCAACAGAACCATATTTGGCAAGCTCATAAACCAATAACCTACGGCCGGACTCGCAACAATAACCATCCAGCCTCAAAATGATTTTGTGGTATATGCTTCCTATTTTTAGAACTGCAGCCCAGAACCTCTTTTTATCAATAGAGGCCTCGAGATACACATTCAGCCCAATCTGTTACTTAAAATTATCAGTCAGGTCTTTAATTTCAGAGTAAGAAAACACGATGCAACCAGTAGCATTAGGCACTATATGGGGTAAAGCAGATTTCTGCATCATATGTTTCCTTCTCCTGAAAAGGTAAACTCCAATGCTGAACTGAAGCATGAAAAACACAACGATTGACGCAGCAGCAACTTCTAACAGACAAGGGCTATCTCCTAGAGGAAGGAATTAAATGAGGCAGAAGGAGGAATTAAATGAGGCAGAAGACCAATTATGCTACCACTAACAAACCATTCACTAGAGCTAGAAGTAGAGGTCTATGATCACGTTCATTAAAAGATGATGCAGACAGTCAGTACAGGCAAGATTTAGTGTTAATTGGTAATGAGTATTACTTGGTATCAATTGCAGACAGAATCATACTACAACTCAAAATCACTAGAGTCCTCCATCAACACAATACAACACTCATACAACTAAAAAAAAGTACAAACTGAACTTTCAAAAATTCAATATAGTAAAATAAGTTCAGAATTTCTTTACCAAGAACACCAACTAAACTAGAAGAAAAACAATATGCAGACTATTAACAGAGAATGTGAAATACAAAATACCTTTTGAAGAATTGAATCATGAGTAGCCCCTGAAGAATATGGAAGATTTGTGCCTCTTATAGCTTGTGTGCTATTATCAAATGCTAGGCAGTAACACAGGTTAAGGGACATTCCAAGAGCAATATCATAAAGAGAAACAACAAAACAAAAGTTTGAATGACAAGTAGGGGAATAACAACTATGAATACAAATTTTTGAATCTTTAAAGTGATATTACATCAGACCCGTGAAAGTAACTAATTAAGAAACACATATCTCATATTGAATCAACATCAACTCAAAGATAAATCAAATAAACAGAAACAAACTCATCAGAACAACTTTCAAACAATAACAATATCACTCTTACAATAGAAGAAGAGGCGAAATGAGTACTATGAGAAAAATGACATTACCTTTCTTTGGGCAGTGAACTGGAAAGGGAAGAGTAGGAAAACGATCTTCACCGCGAAACTCGAACACTAACAACAAATGAGAATTCTGGGCAGAATCTCGAACTCGAACAAAGCTTGAGAAAACTAATCTGTGAAACGAATTAGAAAATGAACTTGCAGGGAAAAACTAGACGATGAGGTATATGCAACCTTGAGAACGAAAATAAGGCTTACCCATCAAAATAGACTCTCAAAACAGCCAGTCAAATGGTCAGAAGGATCAATAACAAACATGATCTATGTACTCAAAATGACAGTAAACTTCAGTGTCGTAAGTAGCATACTTCAGTCAGTGTATTTTGAAATATTGGCAGAGTTAGTCTACTTTCTTGATAATCTTATAATAGTAAACTTGTCAAAGGATCAGTTCAATGTTGCTAGACAACATATCTGGGACCTAAAGTAACCTTAGCAGTGACCACACAGGATAATATTACTAGCCTACACTTGAGTTTCTCAAGACTACCTAAAATCTCCAAATGCTAAGCGGCTGAAGATGTTGATATGAGTTTGTTACACATGTTAACAAGTAGGTCAGTTAGTGTAGCTAGTATATAAGCTTGTACTTTCACATTCATTACATTCCACCTGACAACATCTAACTATGACAATTGTTGTTAACATGAGTCCCACAGTTTCAAGAATTTCAACTAAAACATATATAATATAGGAGTTTGATCAAAGAATGGAAAGAAAGATAAGTGCATAAATATCACCAAAACTGATTGTGTAATATGAAAATGAACATTGATAGGATGTTTATTTTTTTAGAATATCATACTCTACCTAGGCATCTCCAATAGATGCAACATACGCAGACTGGGATTTTGAAATTCTGTTACTTTATAATATTATTTATGTGCTTATTCCAATTCAACCTAGAAGATGACATCTACTCTCTCTAAGCATCAGGCTCACATGTTGTTTTCTACAAATGCTTCCTCCAGGCGATTGGCTCTGTTCAAATTGCACATTCAAATTTTTTAACACCGACAGTACTATCACAGATGAAGGTGAGGGAGTTGTAGATGAGCTTCTCTGGTGCAGCCTCTGTAAGAAAAAATGTAAAGTTGTTTGGATTTTGGAGGTTTAGAGACTTTACATGTTCTATAATTGAGCTGAATTATTGAGCTTTCATTTTGCAGATCTTAAATCATGCAGTCTGGATATAAATGCTATATCCTCTAGTTCTAATAATCCATCTGTATTGTTTTGCGGGCAGAAATGCCAAGAGGTATTTCTATTATTCTGTTTGTGAGTTCTCCTGACTGATATATGGTATATTAAGAATCACTAAAAATTTATCAACCTTCATTGTTCACTATTTTTCAATTGTTGTCCTGTTGCAAATTCTAATGGAGTTAACTGTCATTTACCTTCATATTAATCAAATGGCATTTGGCATAATGTCCATCCATGTGTTGAAAAATGCAGTCAAAGCTGAGAATCAAAATTATTCAACTAATTGCATAGACAATAAACAAGAGTAAAGCAAGAAATGGACTGAAAAAATTTCAAGGACTATAAAACTGATCCAACTGAAAGGTTATGGTCTTTAAAAGATCTGCTAGCCAAATATGATGCAGATACAGCCAAAAAAGGCAAAATTTTGGACTTCAACCCTGAAATAATATAAGAATCCCAGATTCAGCTTTTATTGTCTAAATCATTTCTTTTTCTTTTTGACACACTGTTTTCAGTGAACCAACTATCCTTTAATTGGCCTCAGCACTGTAATGTGTATATTTGTGGTTTGATGTCTTATATCATGGATTGTAAATCCTAGTAGCTCTCTCTTAAAGGGGTTTGTATTTGTAACCTTCTATTGTTTAGTCATCCAAATCCTTATAATAATTGTTTGGGCATGTAAACTTTGAGTTTCTAATTTGCTTGAACCAAGGATACCTCGTGATACCATATCTAGATGTGACACAGGTCAAAGGACATTCCAAGAGCAATATCAGGAAGAGAAACAACAAAACAAAACTTTGAAGGACAAGTAGGGGAATAACAACTATGAATACAAATTCTCGAATCTTTAAAATGATATTACATCGGACCTGCGAAAGTAACTCATTAAGAAACACATATCTCATATTGAATCAACATCAACTGAAAGATAAATCAAATAAAAAGAAACAAACTCATCAAAACAACTTTCAAACAGTCACAATATCACTATTAAAATAGAAAGAGAGGCAAAAGAGTACTATGAGGAAAACGACATTACCTTTCTGCAGGCACTGAACTAGAAAGGGATAGCAGGGAAACGATCTTCATTGTGAAACTCGAACACTAACGTCAGATGAGAATTCCGGGCAGAATCTCAAACTCGAACAAAGCTTGGGAAACTGATCTGCGAAACGAAATACAAAATGTGATACTCTTATCGACACTTAACTCTTCTTGCCTTGAATTTGTTTCTCTCTCTCTCTCTCTCTCTCTCTCTCTCTCTCTATATATATATATATATATATATATATATATATATATATATTGTAACTATTTTCTTCAACTGCTCTAAATATTTTTTCTCAAATACATCCTAACTTTTTTCCAACCCCCAACAGTGAAAAAGAGGTTTATATATGAAGGCTAAAATATGAGCTACACTCCAAAAAATCAACTGATGAACCTAAAATACTAGCCACACTCCCAAAAATGGTATAAAAACACAAGAATATCCATACCCTAAAGCTAAAATTTAGAATTTCAAAATAGAATTTCTTACTTGATAAAACTTATTCAAACAAAAGCAGTCTAAAATCGTGTTCTTCAGTGAGAAATTGGAGAGAAAAGCATGACAGAGAGACTAATTTAACTTCAGTTCATCATCTTGCCAATAACCCCAAAGTATTCAATTCCTTATAAACACAAAACAAAGAAACAACCACTTCAGCTAACAAGAAGACAATTTTAATACTTACACTTGATGAAATAGGCATAGGAAAATAGAATCATACTTATCGAAGAAGACGACTTGAACTATCAGTGACTTCAACTCTTCAACTCAGTTCTTCGTTGACTTCAACTCTTCGGCGTGCTGTTCTCACAAATCTGTATCAGAGACTTGAACTAATTTCTTCGATGACTTCACTTCTCTTCACCAGCTGTTCATCAGCTCTTTCATCGTCTCTTTCGTTCTTCTGTGAAAGAGGAAAGTGAAGTCAAAAAGGAAAGCTGAAAAAGTTGATGTTCTATTATTTATTAATGTTTATTTTTTTTGGCCAATAAAAATGGGAGGGAATATAATAGTTAAGTGAAAATTTTTAAGGCCACACTTATAAGGTGTTGTTTTTTCAATTATAAAAATAGGACATTTCATAAGTGTTGCCATATATGTAAATAGGCGTTTCCAATTATATTATATTGTAACAACACTTATAAAGTGTAGCTTATACCATTAAAGAGTACACTTTTGAAATGTTGCCAATATTATTGTAGCTAAAAGTTAAAAATTTTGGCTACGCTTTAAAAGCGTTCCCAAAATTACTTTAGACAACATTTTACAAGTGTAGTCCAGAATTAGTGTGGCTGTAGACCTAAAATGGTGTAGTGGTTGTATATGTCACAAGATATATGATTCTTAATCTAAAGAAAGTAACTATATATTGCATTAAGAGATGTATGATTTATAAGTTAATTATTATAAATTTTTGCATATGATTGAGATTATAACCTATTCTACAACGTGGGGTGGATATTTTTAGGGTTACTACGTGTAACACTATCATATGCACAAAATTCAGATAGAGCCAGTTGGAATTTTCCATCATGGATTCCTTTGAATGATACCTACCTGCGGACGGGAGCCCAGAGGACGTATCTTGATAGACCTCGTTATTCGAACTATGAGATTTTAGGCGCGATCGTGACATCGGGATACATATACCATACAAGGTTTACTGATCGCCGACAGTAGGTCATCATGTGACTCTCTGAAAATTAGTTTTACAAAGAGAGAAGAAGTTATATAAAGAATTAAGGATATCACTTAGGCAAATTGTAGGAATCTTATGTATATAATTAATGAGCCATGAAATGTTGGATGAGGACCCTTAAGATCAGTCACAATTTTTTTTTGGATTATGTTCCTACATACATATGCTCGGATTTACCAGTCCTGATATTTGATTTATTTAAGCATTCTTACATGTCTACTTGTTATTCAGTCTGCTTTACTACTGGTACATGTTCATATGTACTGATGTCTCTATTTTTGTGGCATTGCATTTCTATCAACATAGGCTCAAGTTCTAGGAGAACAAACATTTTCTAGTAGATCAAAGACTTCCAGTTTAGCAGTTGGTATGCTTCACCCTAATTTGGAGCAATTAGATATTTAAGTCCTATGTTTTTACTATGTATGTACATATGTTAGCTTCCTGTCCCGGTTAGTTATCAGATTCTCAAATACATACTCTTTATAGGTTTCTTAGACTTAATCTTGTCTCTGTTGTAAAGTAGTCTAGTGAGACATTTAGTAGGCGGGACCTTAAGGGTTGGACTCTAGAATTGGACTCTAGTGAGACATTGAATGAGTTGAGATTAAACCAATTCACATTTAATATAGGAACTTAATCTCAATCTCTAATTTCAAATCGTTTTAAAAAATTTTACTAAGTTATGTTCCTATATTAAATGTATGAATTATCATCTATTTAACATCTTCTAGGATTTATCTATCAATTTGTTACTATTTTTTAAAAAAAATCTTGAGCCAAAATTCGCATCGTGATTATAAAAGTTAAATATCACTTTGTTAATATTATTGAGATCAATTGGGTCAAATTGGACGGGTCAAGATTCAACCCGTTTTTTAGCCCATTTAAACCCAACCCATTTGAGCCCAAAGTAAACTTGGGCGGGTTAAAACCCAACCTGATTTCTATTCCAGCCCATTTTAATATCTTCAATTTCAACCCAACCCGCCCATTTGACACCCCTAACTAGTACACTACAATTTATGTTCAATTTTTTTTTATTGAATTAAAGTTAGATTGAACAGTTATTTAAGTGGAGAACAAATAGATTTGTAATAGTTTATTATGTGATTTGATGAATTTTTTTTTACTTGGTAAGACTGAATGAAAAAATTGGGTTTTTTTTAATAGTTCTACAACTTGTAGATTCTTATGTTCATGAGAAATATATAACACAAAAATTTTATATCGCGTGTCAAAATGAAACTTCAATTTCATCTCATAATTCTACATTATGATATCATATCCTGATTACATATCATGATACCATATCGCATGGCCAAACTGACCCTTAGTTATCAATGTTTTGGTATATGTTCTGTTGCTTATGAGCCTACAACAGTACAGATAATTAGTTGGTGCTTGTATAAATCCTCGATGTTCGTTCCATTCTAGTTGGGGGCATGACAAATTTGATTTCAATGAACCCATTTGTGAAAACAACATTCATAAACTCGAGGTCATGCTTAATGATATAAGTTACTGCAGTAAAATGGATGTCAATAGCCTTTTCAGTTACCTAGATGAAAATGATACATGTTTAGAGTTTCAGAGCTTGGAAGAAATTGTGATGGTATGATTAGAGTTTCAGAGCTTGAAAGAAATTGCGGATACCATCAGAAAAAATAATGTTAATGATGAAGTTGACATCGATATAATACATTTGGAAGCAGTTACCCGTAAAAAAACACTTATCGCATCTAGAACTCTTCATGTTCGGTAAAGTTCAAGAAGACAACACCAAAAAATTGGACGCACTAAGAAAAGTTTGAGATAAATTTTAACAAAAACAGAAAGCACTAAAATTATATCTCATTAAATTTTCATAGATATCTTTTTAAGTTCAGAGAATTATTGATTTATAATATTAATGGGACCATATATCTATGTAGAGGGTCTTTCAAAAATATATTATCATAATATCTTATCAAAATTTGTAATTTTTTCCACTAGCCCAAGTCGGGATTAAAATGAATCCACTTGAGAAATTTTACTAAATTATCGTAGATATTTTTTTCACTCTGAAAACAACATTCGTGAATTTAAGGTCATGCGGCTTTGAATGTCAACAATTGAATACTACCGTGTATTATGAATAAAATAATTAGGATCGTTTGATAGGGTGTATAAAAATAATGTTAAATAGAGTGTATTAGTGGTGCTTGTATTATTTACTAGTCTTCAGAACGTGCGTTGCATATCTATTTTAAACTACTTAATATAAATTTTGTACTACAACCAATAAATCGTAAATGGTACATGTATTATTGGATTTTCTATATGTCATAAATTAAAAAGTAAACATTCGTGTAATTCATAAGCTAATGTTAGTAAATCTTTCAAATTGATACATATATTGAATCGCAATATAAATGCGGTTAGAAGTCACAAAATATTATTTTGACTCAAACAAATGCGTATAAGAAAAGAGGGGGATAAGAAGCACCTGAAACATATACAAATTTATGAGATAATGAACTAATTATAAATGCATGCATAGTCACTTAACATATCTGTCAAATATTTCAAATTATCCATGTAAAACACAAATAATTTGGCATATAAAAAAATATCTAATACATTATTGAGACAATTTTTAATTTCATTTGAAAAAAATATATATAATATTGTACATGTTCTACGCCAATAATTATATAAAGTATAATAAGTGACATCTATTTAATTATAATCTAGACACAAACTTCTTTATATAAATTGAGAACATATTTAACTTAAAAGGAATAAGAAGAGAATACTTTAAAAGAATATTTAAAACTAATATGAAAATCACTTACAAATGGTCATCGCTATAATCACTTTACATAAAACAGTAAAAAAATTCATTATTTTGTTATAACTCATATAACATGATAAAAAAAATATTATTTCCTTTCAAACATTCTTTACAATTAATAAATCAATCAATTATAATGTCTTTGATCCGAATACAACAATATAATGCTATTGCCCTTAAAAATTCTACAAAGATTGATGACAACTTTTCTTCAGCAGTCTATGACTATGAACAGAAAGGAAATCAAAAACAAAAAAAGATAGAGATGATATACCAAAAATGAGAAAATGGGTCTTAATTTATAAGAGAGAATTGACATATTAACATACTTTAGTAAGAAGATCAGATGAGATGTGTAAGTTATTTTTCATTTCTAGGTGACATTAAAAAGGAAAATCTTAGGTGAGGGAGATGCAAGGAAAAAAATAAAAGAGACCTATCAATTTCTTACTTAATTACGTAACATTTAGTCTTCACCTTTAATTCATTGAACAATATAATTAAGAGTCTTTTTGTCTTCTTGATAATAATTTTCAATTTAATATTAATTCACCATCAACATAAATAAATTGTAACCGAAAATTTTTGATAAATTTGATATTGCTTAATGTGTAACTCTCCCTTATAGTAATTAAAATTTACTATTCATATTCAATTAACAATTTATTAGACCATTAATAGTGTTTATATCTGATATAGGGACAAAATGGTAATCTACTTTTGGCCTAACATTCTTTCCACTTTTAGTAAATTAATATTATTATTATTATTATTATTATTATTATTATTATTATTATTATTATGCTATAATATGCTGATTATATGATATGAGGGTGATTAAATTAAATATACATATGAATTATAGATGATAAATATTACTAAATTAAATATTTTAATTAGAAATTAATCTAAGGAAGTACAAAAGTTACTAATATTTTTATCAAAATGAGACAATTTAATATTTAAATTAACTAATTAAATTCTAAATAATTAATCAAATTTTAATTTAGTACAAGGCCAAAATGGTAATTCAACTTTTCACTTTAGAGCTTCCCACTTATAATAATACTAGTCTCTGGACACGTGCAACACACGTGTTCCATGTGAATTTTTATAGATTCGTTAGAACAATTAGAATTTTAAGCAAATCATGTGAAGTGAGTAATATCTTTTAATGTACGTCAAGAAACAGCAAATGAGAGGCACATTGTAATGTTTAAAATCAATTACTTCGAAGCTACCATCAGTAAATCAATTCTATTATCAGTAATTTTTTTAACTTTGTTTAGTAGTTAAAACACTTCTAATAAAGTGATATAACTAATTTGAGCCTAATAACAATACATACTTACGATAATGATAAAAAAAAAGAGAAATTTTTTGAAATATCATTATTTTAACATTTAATAAGACCCATTGTCAACACTTTCAGTATTTATTAATAATGTCAAAATTTTAATTTGTTATGTATCTTATTTATGTTTTTATTATTTGCTTTTATTAAAAGAATACAATTGTTAAATAATATAAAGGAAAAATTTAGGGGAGAGAATAATTTTAAAAAGGAACAATCACTTAATATTCTCATCAGTTACAAAATAAAAGATAAATGACACAGGCATCCACATAATTGATTAAATTTCTCATTATTGATTTTCAATTGAGTTCTGATCAATTTATTTAGATTAAAATCATTTTTTTTTATTAAAAAATTTGAAAGAAATAGTTCAAAAAATCGTTGATAAATTTTTACTGGGAGTTCGATAGAATTGATGAAATACAATTTGAATCAGTTATTAGTTAATTACTGCATTCTTAATGTGTTTCTAATTAATTATAAATTTGATTTGAAATTTTTTACATAATTGTATAGCGTATTTATTTACATACAACATTGTATGTATTATGATCAAGTTAGTAATAATGAGTTTTGACGAATTCGTTGACTTTTTTTGTTGGTTGAATACGAATATAATAATGGATTGTTTGAGGACTGACTTTTTTTCGTTGGCTAATCTTTTTAGTTTTTTGAACAAAATGGTATCCCAAACATAAATGTTACGACAATTGTACTGTATTTTTATTTTTCTTTGGTTATTTGTTTTCTATTTTTTGAACTATTTTGTATCCCTTATTGAAAAGAATATAATAAATATAATGTATTTTGTAAGTGTTTGACCTGAATACAATTTGCATGTTACTGTAATATACATATATGTTGGCTGACATATTATAAAATTGTGATACACCAAAAATAATTTGTTCAAAAAAGATAAGAGCCCCATTGTAAATAATTATTATTTTAACTTAGATACAAATGAAAACAAATACATTCTTATTATGTTAGGATTTTTTTGGCGATCGTAGCTTACAATTGAAGTAGGAAAAATACAGTTTTATTCAAAAGATGATACAAGTACCATTGTAAATACATACATTTTAACTTGGATACAAAACTACAGTTTTATAAATATAGTTTTGTTCAATTTTAATTTGAATAGTAAAGTGAACATAATATACAAAAATTGTTGGTATACAATTATGATGAAAAACATAATAACAAAGAAATACAGACTGCGTTGAAAATTGAGTTTCAAATAAAAAGTGAGATTGAAATACCAAATAGGCACAAATAATACTCACTTCAATTGGAATACAAATGTGACTTTGTTGGTATATCATTACTATGAATACAAAATAAAAAGAAATACAAACTTGTATGTTTACAATGTGACACTGAAATACAAAATGAGCAAATAAAAATACAAAATTTATTGTCATTTAATTTGTGTTTTGAGTGATCGATGATTGTGAGGTCGGTGGCAAGAAACACCAACGATACCACCAGTCTGCCGACACTGGTTAGTAGCAATGGTCAGTCATGTGTTTTGAGTGATCGATGCATACCTTAATCAAATGGATTATGTGAATATCTTTATAATATATATTATTCAATTTCTAAAACCAAAAAAAAAAAAAGAAAAGGGAGAGAGAGGTGTGCTTGAAATGAAGAATATGTGAAGAATGTGAGAGAGAGAGAGAGAGAGAGAGAGAGAGAGAGAGAGAGAGAGAGAGAGGGAGGGAGAGAGAGAGAAGAGAGAGAGAGATAGAGAGAGATAGAGAATTAATTGGAAAATGTGTAATTAAGGTGAGATAAAATAGGAAGTAAATTAGGATATATTATCTTTTTTAAATAATGACATTTTTGATATTTTTACTAATTATTTTAAAGTATGAAGGTTTTTACTTAATATGTTTGATTTTTTGACTAGTTTACTAATTTTTCCTAAAAAAATTCATAAAAATTATATTGGTGAAGTCTAATAGAGAAAAACCACACAACAAATAGAAGAAAACTAAAACATACACATCATTCACAAGACTTTATTCATATAGATTATGAATAGAAAATAAATATAAAATCAATAAGTTATTCATATTCGGAAGCTACAAGTCTAAAGAGGAAAAATAAAAGGCACAGAGACCATGAGAGGGAAGTATTTGCACTGAGAAATCCTATAATTTATAAATTATGTATAACGAAGTATGCATCATATTTTTCTCCAGAATAAGATAATACTTATTTCTGACAAAAGTAAAGACAAAATTTACATATTCATTGCTTCACACATCATAACATATACATATATAATATAGCAAATTAAAGTAAATATGAAAAACAAAAAATGACAGTGAAGAGAATATAATACAATACTATTACAACTATTATGAAAACAATAACAATAACAACTAAAAAAATGCAATAACCAAAACACCATAAAACAATTGGTGGTGGAAAGCAAAAGAAAGACACTACAAGAATAAGAGTACTACTACGACAGACACCACTAAGTCTAAACCCTTCGGAAAGCAAGAGAACACTACACTACAACCTTCTACCTTAATTTGTGATCTCCATGCTTACGCATTTTGTATAATTGATGAAATCAATTTCTTTTTTCTTCTAAGCTATGAAAGGCAAATTAGCTTATGTATTTGCAAATAATAATTTTACCTCATGCACATGATATTTATAAGCCAAAAGTTTGCCTAGAACTCTGTAGAAAGCTCAAAAGTTATGTTGAGAATGGAGAGACATTCTTAAAATGCGTTCTAAAATACCTTTTCATTTTTAGTATTTAATATAATATTATATAATTATTATTTAATATTTAATTGCTTAGATATATTATAACATTTTGAATTAAGATAGGGGTAAAATAGTATTTCAACTTTTACTTTGTGGCTTCCCACTTATATAATATATGATGATATTACAACTATTATGAAAACAATAACAATAACAACAAAAAAATGCAATAACTGAAACACCATAAAAATAATGGGTGGTGGAAAGCAAAAGAAAGACAGTACAAGAATAAGAGTACTACTACGACAGGCGCCACTAAGTCTACACCCTTCGGAAAGCAAGAGAACACACCACTACAACCTTCTACCTTAATCTGCGATCTCCATGCTTACGCATTTTGTATAATTGATGAAAGCAATTTCTTTTTTCTTCTAAGCTATGAAAGGGAAATTAGCTTATGTATTTGCCAATAATAATTTTACCTCATGCACATGATATTTATAAGCCAAAAATTTGCCTAGAATTATGTAGAAAGCTCAAAAGTTATGTTCGAGAATGGAGAGACATTCTTAAAATGCGTTCTAAAACACCTTTTCATTTTTAGTATTAATGTAATATTATATAATTATTATTTAATATTTAATTGCTTAGATATATTATAACATTTTGAATTAAGATAGGGGTAAAATAGTATTTCAACTTTTACTTTTGTGGCTTCCCACTTATAATAATATATATGATATGATATATGATTCATATAATGCTTGCATTAATCATACATAGATTATTTTTTATGCATTTTTTTGTTTGATGTATTAAAAAAAATAAGCATTGCGTAAAATATTTATTTTCAAATATTCTTCATAATTATGGTAAAAAAGATGTAAAAAGGGTTTTAATGGTTAATTGGGTCTTTAACCGTGCTAATACATGTATTGAATTCCTTTGCATTACTAATACCTACAATTTTATGGTATTGGTAAAACACTCCTCAATGCACAATAAAGTGTATCTATACATAGCATGAAACAATATATCAAACAAGGTACTATTAATACACAAATTTGATACTACAAATACACAAATTTAATGCATACCGAGGGTAACAAACTTACCAAACTTACTAAGGATCTTAAGTTTTGACTAAAAACTCGTAAGTTGAATCTTAAACCTAAAACAAAAAATTTCTAACAAAGAAACCTAACAAGATAGTGCAAACTCCTAAATAAAGATAGGGAAGGAAAACTAAAAACTAATTACATTAATTTAATAAATTTAAATAATAATTTGAGAAAAATAACAAATGACAATTTTGTCTATTATAAAGTCTTTTAATGAAGGACAAAAAGATCAATCAATACTTCTAAAGATCTTTCATGTTTTTAATATAATACTCTAATTTAGTGCATTTGTGTCGTGTTAATAATAAAATATATGAAAATACTATTGTAAAATAGTAAACATTAATGCTAAAATAAATACAAGGTTTGTTTAAATAATAATAAATAAATTATATTATACTGACTAACTAAATTCAATAATTTTTGACATACAAATATCGCCACTATCTGAAAACTCGAATCACGATGACACTTACCAAACCCATCGATAGGTAAGCCAACTCATATCCCAAAACGACAAGTTGAACCGTCTTTGAAGCCAGAAAACGAGTAGGCAAAATTGAGGGTTGTGGCAGGCCACAGGTTCTCTAGAGATTAAAAAAAAAAAAGAATCTCATTTATTTAGTCATTGTGAGGGGACACTCGGATGAAAATGCCTTTGAAAATCAGTGTACCTTGAAACATTCATAATGACAAATATGAAAGCAAAAGTTCTTCATTCACACAACTCACACTACAACAGATGAATTTGGGCAATTTAGATGTCTGCACTTATTGTTGAAGGTAAAAAGAGTGACAAACAATTCTAAATAAGATACATAAAATACACTTGATGATGTTAATTGTATGGAGTCTACATAGACCAGATTGTCAAAGAACCTAATCAACATATATGACAAAGAAACTGGAGAGACTTAAACTAAACAGAAGCAAGCCAAGATCCTTCAAAGAATAGAGAAACAGAGAATAATTCATCATTCATCTATCGATAAGTTTTTCTAGTGCTTTCGATAGTTTTCTTTTGCCTTGTCATCCTTTATAGCCTTACTATTTATCTTGTTCTGGTTACTAACAGATCCCTCCTGAGCACTGCACATTTGAGATTTCATCTTGAAACCAAACTTCTTCGATACATTTCCCCAAGTGCTTGATCCCTTTGATCGACCCAACTTCTCAATCTCCTGCCTCATGGTTGAACACTCCTTCTCGAGCTCTGACACACGTACCCTCATGCTATCCATTCCCACCTTCAACACCTGGTTTTCTCTCACAGCAGTAGCCCAGCCCCCCTCATTTGGTCCCACCGTGCCACTTCTCAACTGCCTTGACCCCTCATCAAGGTTTTCGGACACTAGGAAGCATCCTGCAATGGATGTTCTCAACTGCAGCTGTTCAAAGAAGAGTACTTGTACTATAATCCTTAAAGGGAGCCGTTCGTTCTGTGCAGCATGTGTACAAGCTTCTAAGGAGAGCTTCTGGCAATCCATGAGCCTGCAGAGTTGTTCTCTATCGGATTCTCCCAACCATGGATGTGACTGCATAAACAAAAGAATAATAAAAGATTTAAAATCTCTACCCCACTTCGTGGAACTACATTCTGAAATGAAAGATCTGAACCAAAACTCAAAGAAAATCACTTTCTTTGGAGCCTCTATTCATGTTTACTTTTAGTGGTCACTGATCTCGATTTCTTTATGCCCCCACCCCTGCACTGGTGGTGGGGTATTCAATACAAGCAAGCCACTTGAATCTAAGGCTTGTTGGGTCAAGCTTAAATAGGATCTCAATATTAAGTGCAAATTTCAGTAAGCATAGCAATAGTGACAACATTTACTTCAGAGTACACACAATCATCATAACTAAAAAAGAACAGCAATCCTCATTTACCTTGAGATAAATGTCAATTGCACGATAAAGGCCATCATCCAAGGGCCTTGCATATTCAGGAACAGAAGCAGCAAGAGTCTGAAATTTGGGAAGCTTCAAGTTAACATCTGGGGCAACCTCAGCAAGATATCCATCGATTAGTTTTGCCACCATAGTGATTGGCGTCAGAGATGGTGAACCAATCAATTGCTCATCATCAATGGAACAAGGTGATTCACCACCAGTTCCTTGATCCATGGCTAAGAAGTGCTCAAGAATCCTCTGTACGCAGTCAACATTATAAAGTGTTTCCATCGAGTAAGAGAAATTAGGCATTAAGAGATCTTCTAGAGTGGCCTGATCAAGCTGCATTCCTATCCTTTTCTCCAAGTTTGATATGCAAGAGGGACTGGCTCGAAGAATCAAGGCTGTTTTCAGTAGGCCAAAGAGGAATTTAGTTGGAACTAGGCCTTTTTGCATGGGAAGTAAATTATCCACCTCTTCAAGTAAAAGCTTCTGATCTTCTTCTGATAGCGAAGAACCTAAACCAACTGGTGCAAGTCGGTTAGTGGACTCAGAAGAGGTCTGCCGCCTGTTTAGCCCAGGCAGATACTTTTTAGCATAATAACTGAGGGAACCAGCAACAATATCCTGTTTGACGCCTTGAGATTCCATAGCAGAAATTAGCCTCTTGTAAAGAGGTAAACTTAGAGTTGATGCATCCTCATACCACCAATCTGAACTTGAATGTTTTGGCCTAGCTCCAGTGCTTATTCCATTCCATAGGATACTCCCTCCAGGACTCTGCAAGGGGCCAACGTGCTCCATCACAGGCCAACCAAACAGGTTGGGATCAGTACATGCCTTCACAGCTAATGAATCAATGCACCTTTTTGTAATTCTGAGTTCTTCAGCATATGGAAGAACATCATCACAGGTTTGGAGTGCCTTCAAAGAGTCTTTCCAGCTACGGAGAACTACCTGATTAAGAAAAATCTCAGTCTGTGATATCAGATTTCCCTCCCCATATTCTTCAGTCATATCAAGATGCTCTGCGGCACATCGAAGGTACACAGCATTTGCTGCTGTAAGCTCTAGTTTAACCCCATAACAAAATTTTGCTACAAGTTCAAATGTTTTAGGACCACCAGGGATGTCATTGAGTTCAATAACACAGCCATCTTCTCCTTCGGATGCTTCTGCAATCCGTTTTTCCATAACCCCACTTCTAGAAAGCAATGGGAACTGCAATTATTCGTTGGAAAACATTAAAAATGAGACAAATCCAAAAGTTCAATCATCTTCCTAGCAATCAAATTTCAAATAAGATCTGACAAGCTTTAAGGAACTCCATACAATCAAACTAATTTGAAGTTGTGCTCGGGAACGATTTACAGTGTTTTTTAAATGCAGAGATGGCCAAAATTTTGATAAAGTTGACATCTTTTTGTCTTGGAACATTACCACATTGGTTGAAAGCATAAAAGCTAGCTTGGAGAGACTGAAGTAAAGAGCAACAGGTCATTATAAGGTGAAAAAGTATGTCACTTTTGCCTAATTTCATCTAATATAGAAGCAAAAAGCATACCGGAAGTACTAAAAAGATACGATGAAGAAAGAATAACTGTTTTAGTTAACAAGCATGAATAAGGTGTACCTGAGAGCAACCCAAGTGAACTGTTAATAGCAGAAATCTAAGGCAAACAGAAGGACATTTGAAAAGACTATTTGACGAAACATCATTCATATGCAGAAGAAAGAGAAGTGTCAAATACAGCAGTTGGTCTATACATCAGTAGATGAATCAATTGTTGCAGAGAACTTTACCTTGTGGAGATGGAAAGTCATTTCCCCAACTTCAACAACAATGTCACTTGGGAGGCCAGTTGTGCAGAACCTACAAACATACCAACAAAAGGGCAAGTTGAAAATTTGAAAAGTAATATAACCACCTGAAGTCATGACCATGCCAGGGCAAAACAAGAACATACAATCTAAGAGCACCCAACCCCATTATCCTCTTAACGAATAGGAAGAAATAGCAAGTAATTACAAAAAAAAATCAGTCAAACTATTTACCCTCTTTGTGTTTCTCTGTACATTTCTATAATTTATCATGTAATTTGCCCCACTGTGTCGGTGAGAGGTGATAACAAAAGTATGTGCAGCAAAATTATACATAAATTGAACCCCCCAATTGGAGATTTGAAGCAGATATTGAAAAAAGTTAGAAGAAAAGATAGTACCAGGCCTGGCCTTTTCTTTGGAATGCATCTGTTTTGGATCCCAACTTCATACATGCCATATCTCCTCCTCTACTGTTACAAAACCCAAACCCCCTTAATTCATCCACATACACACACTCCTTTGTTGAGCTGCAATAAACTTGTACAGATCCACCAAAATGCACCTACTTTACTCAAAATACCCACTACACAAATCTTTCAGTTTAAGACAAGTATTGTTTCCCAAATGAGACAATAAATTCAGGTCAACCCCTCCAATTCCAATTCCAATTCCAATTCCAATAAATACCCAGTTGTTTACTTCTGACCAACACTCAACTCCAACCAAAACCCTTAAACAACACCATTAATGGAGAGAGAGAGTGTATTTAAGGTGTGATGAAAAATGTAAGAAACTTTCACCATTGCTTTGCTAATTAATTAATGCTATTTGGTAGCTTTGTTCAGTTTTTTTCTTCCTTAAAATACACTCATTTTGCTTAATTAATTTCATTCTCTCTATCTTATTTACTTCTAATTTCTCTTAATCTTAATAAATACCTTATATTTTTTGCTTTTCAAATTTTGATTTGTCATACCCGTTAATAAAATAATGAGTTGTATAACGAATTTATCATTTTGCTTTTTTATTAATGGATAAAGTCTTTAAAATATATTTTTCAATAATATTTAGCGTTTTTGAGAAATTATAAATAAAAAGATAATTACATTTATATTATTTTTTGAATATAAAAAATACAATATCATAAAAAATGTAAATAAGAAATAAACTATAACTAATGACAAAGATAAATTAGAAATTAAGCATAAAATTATTTATTGATTTGATTAAGTAAAATAAATATTATAACATATCTCAAAATGATATACATAGTAGATAACTATTGATAAAGAGTTAATAAATTGAAGATATAATAGAAACAAAATTATTCTTTCTTAATTTGTCAAAAATAACAAATAAAAAAATTAAATTAGAAAATATTTGACAAGTAAATAGAAACAATAGAAGTACTACTTTTTTATTTATTTTTCATACAGTATTCGCAGCATACATTAGAGCTTCAACTAAATCCAGATCATGTATGATAAAGTTCGTAGAGGTGACATTCCTCATAAAAAATTTTTCATATTCATGATTCGTATTCAAAATTTTTAATTAAGGATGAAAAATTCTATTCGTGCATCACAAATTACGTTGATGATAAACTTTGCTACATATTGAAAGTCGGACCTATGTGTTTGTCCAGCTAGGCCATGTGATGCCTGCATATGCTCTAATTATGATCAATTTTTTCGAAAAATGAAAACAGTGCTTGCTTAAACGTGCAGCTGCAGCATTTTAATAAATTCAAATTAATTAAATTTATATTCTTTGACTAATGATAACATTCTGGGTGGTCAATAAACAATTTGTTCATTATCTCTTTTTCATTTTTCCAACAACAACAAGAACAATATGAAAATGATTATTTGAGGGGAAATTTACTGAAAATTTCAAATTTATAAGAAGGAAATTTGAACATAATAATCGTTTGATATTATAAAAAAAAATAGAATGGTTCGACTCAACTATATATTATATATGTTACAAAGAATTTTTTGTTTCAATTATACGTACAAAATTCATGTTACACATATATCATGTGGACCTATGAATATCTATTTATTTATCACTTTAAAGTAAGAATTTATAGCTTGTTTAACGTTGTCATTGAGAGCTCAAAATTACTTATTTTGAGATAAAAATATTTTTTTATCAAAATTTATACGTGTTTGGCAAGCGTGTAAAATTCTTTTTAAAAGAAATTAAAAGCAATTTTTCTAATGTTGGAAAGAAATTAAAAATTTCTACTTTTTAAAAAAACAAAATAGCAAAATCATAATTTTTTTTAAAAGACTTATATATATATCACCTTAAATCACACATCACCTTAAAAAGGCTTATAACATATGAGTTGCTATATATATCTTTCATATTTATTAGGTCAATGAATAATCTGTCCATTCTCTCTCTCTCTCTTTTTCTAACAACAACAATATGAAAATGATTTTTGGGGGAAATTCACTGAAAACTTAAAAATTATAAAATAATAATAATAATAATAATTTAAACATATTAATTATTTTGATATTATGGAAGAAAATTAGAATGGTTTGATTCAACGATATATTACATGTGTCATAAAGGATGTCTAGTATCAATCGTGTGCATATAACACATGTTTCATGAAGACCTATAAATATTTATTCAATGCTCTAAAATAGAGTTTTAATCACATTTCGCCTAAAAAGGACTATAATATATATATATATATATATATATATATACCACTTAAATAAATGAAGAGCTTTTGGTAGCTCCAGAGTCATATAAACATGGAGCTAACTTCCTAAATGATCATTTATATATTGACAATTGCCTATAAAAAGTAGGTTTGTTTCTTTTAGAGAATTAAAATATCACCCAATTTAACTATCCTCTTTTTTCTTAGAATATACTAAATACCATAAAATCTTACCCTTTTTTTTTGTTATTGACATGTCTTGTCAAACTAAAAACTCAATTTTCTTAAATTATAAATATAACTATACTTAAGTCATAAAAAAGCTAGTTGATTCATAGTTCATTTTGGATAAAACTAGTTAAGAAGTGCAGGGCGGAGCCACCATGTCTTTAGGGGGTTCAATTGAATCCCTTTTGGCAAAAATTATTATTATATATATATGTTTAAAATTATTTTTTAGACGTATATAATGAATGTCGAATCTTTTTAGACTAGTTTATCTGTTTACTCCTTCGGATTTTGAACCCCCTTATTGAAAATCCTGGCTCCGCCACGATTGAGAACCAACCACAAGTCAAACATTCTTAGCGGAGGTCCTTCATAATAAAAATGTTGACGACCTTTTTTATCATCTAAATATAAATTTCATATTCACAAATTTGTATATCATAAATATATAGTAAAGCATGATAATTAACAACTTCAAATATGTAAAAGATAGGGAGTGTTTGATTGATTTGTCAGATTTAATTGGTGCCACATAAAATGAGATAGATGAAGTAATATACATGTATTATTTGAGAACGACATAAAATGTATTGTATATCTCAATAATTAACAACTTAAAATATTTAAAAACCTAAAAAAAAAAAATTGGTTGATAAATCATGATAACTTACAATTTAAAATATTTTTAAGATGTAAGAAGTTTAATCGACTCTTTCACATTGTTAAGCCAAATCACAAACACAAGTGTACATGGTCAAACAAGTAATATAGTGACTCTTGCAAACAGGATTATCGAATCCAAAGAACTTTTGACTAGTAAATTGACTTTTAATTATAATTACATGCAAGTTTGCAAAACAAATTGAATAGTGATTTTAACAGAAAGATTTTCAATTAACAACTAAGAAAATTAATTAACAAAGACTTGAGTTCAAGCAGAGGTATATTTAGGAAGATTTCAGGGCTACGTCTTTCATACTAATTCGTGTAGGGTGTTTTCAATCTTTGATTCCGCTTGATTGTCAAGTTACTGACTTATGAGGTTATAATATGATTATGTCTTCCGACCTCTAACCGTCTACCAAACTAGAAGTCTAACTATATCATTAAGCAATGATATATTTAATTAATTATGGAGCATTATGTTATCCTCTTGTTTCTTAGTCAAGTGAGGCAAACTGAGTATCCTAGATATAGATAAACCTTCATTTAATGAAGAAGGATCTCGCTCTTTATGTTCAAAGCTTTATTTCTCAATCTCTCTCCCGAGTTCAAGAAAAGACAATACATGTATTTCAATAGTAATCAAGCATCAAGATAAAGAAAATAAGAACAATAATAACTCATAATAATAATCAAACTTCATCTAAAATTTCATAAATCAACAATCATTCGTAGCCATAACCCTAGAAATATTGAATATAACTACTCATAATATGATTCAGCAGTTTAGATTCTTCAAAATACATTAAAGATCTAAAGAGATGGAAAGAGTAGAAAGACCTTAGAAAAGTCGTTATCTCGTTCGGCCAAGTCGTGCGATGTGTTCAACAAAAGTTGAAATAATTAAATATTTAACTCATATATATATATATATATATATATATATATATATATATGTATTAGCATCTAAAACAAAAGTTTAAAATTTATTAAATATAAATTTATATAATGATTCAGATTATATCAAGTTCATGAATATATTTGTTCAAATAAATATTATGAATTAATATAATTGAGTTAATTTTTTAAGTCCAATAAATATGAATTTATTAAAGTCCAAATTAATTGATTTGGGCTACAATAGATGAGCCTAGTTTGCTAAGCTCAATGTCATATCATTTCAGAGGCTCATTTTGGTGTCACGTGGCAAATGATGTGGCATGCCAAGTTAAACAGAGAAGTCAATAGGATCATATCATGTGTCAAAAAATAGAAACATGTTCCATAAAATTCATATGTCATGTCACTTAAATTCGATTGGCCGAAGGGAATCATATTTCATCACAACTCCTCTATTACAAAACTAAAATAGGGGTCTTCATAATTCAAAAAAAGGACCAAGAATTCAAACAAGAAACTAGAGAAAATCTTGTGGATCAAAAACCGCAGATTTCTCTGCAAGCTACAAGTGTAAGAATTCAACCGTTCAAATTCAAGAACGATCAAGACTAAGACCACCAAATTCAAGAACAAGCTTGAAACCCTTGAATTCAAGTAAGAGTCAAGATCAAGATAAAGTTCAATTTTAAGTTCATCGAAGATTCAAGAACAAACTCTAAAGATCTTGAATCCAAGATCAAGATCATCAAGTTCATTAAGTCCACAAAATCAAGTTCAAGTTCAACAAAGATTCAAGAACAAGCTCCAAAGCCCTTGAATCTAAGATCGAGTTCACGAATAAATTTAAGATCAAGTTCAAGAACCCTTGAATTATATTGAAAAAGAAGAATCAGAGGAATAATTGAGATTGTAACACTCATACTTCAAAATCAATAAGCATGATTGTTGTGATACTTTTTCATTCTTGATTATTATTTTTCTCGGCATGAATTTTACGGTCCACAAATTCTGACATGCTCAGTGGGACAATCTCTTTCAAGAATAAAAGAAGACTGAGATGACTTCCAAGAAGATCAAATCTCAATCAACTACATCTAAGATCACTAAGTCTAAATTTTCTACTAAGTCGAAGGAATACTTGATGTTACCTTCGAAAGTTTTGGAATTGTTCCGAGGAACAAGGCCACTATGTTGGGACAATAAACACTTCAAGTGTCGTCTTCATCAACTCCTATTTTTGGATCTTTGAATCCAAAAGGATCAAGGTCCTCCACAAATTCTTTAAAAGAAAGGAAACAATGTTGCTTATAGATTAATAAAATCTAAGCTCTACTTAAGCAATCTGGTTTTTTAGAACTCTACTACATAGGAGAACTATAATTCAACTAGGAAATCATCTCACATTCATCACGTAATATAATTATATTGAAGATCAACTTGTGTGATAATCCTGGCCACTCTCCAACATCCTCAATGATCATGCAAGCCATGGTAACTAATATTTCTTTAACCGATGAGCAATTTGCAAATTCGACGAAGTAAGTTGAACAATTGACAAAACATATATACCATCAAGTCTCAAATTGATAAGTTGATGGATATAATGGAGAAAATTTTAGATGGAGAAGTCTTTCATACGCCTGAAAAGGTGTTGAGGTTTAAGAGATCAAGAATTCTACAAAGCAAACACTACTTGTCAAGACGAGATCATTTTTTTCTGAAAGAATGATCCCACTCGATAGCTTAAAGGAGTTCATTGAAGTTACAATCAAAGATAATTATGAATTATTCACCAAAGTGTTGATATGTATGTCAAATCATACACTCCAAGAGTTGACAGCTTCAAAATGTCTCTCAGTTATCAACCTCCTAAATTTCAACAGTTTGAGGGTTAAGACAATCTAAAGCAACATGTTGCACTTTGTGGAAACATGTAATAATGATTGAACTTTTGAAGGTCACTTGTCAAGCAGTTCATCCGCTCTCTAAAAAAAAAAGATGCCTTTGATTCGTACATAGATCTCGAGCCCAATTCTATCAATAGTTGGGAGTAACTAGAGCACGAATTTCTCAATTGTTTTTATATCACTAGGCGTACAATGAGCATTGTAGAACTCATGAATACTCATCAAAAGAAAGGATGAAATAGTTATAGATCTCATAAATCGATGGAGAAACGCCAGCCTGAATTGCAATGATAGGCTTAGTGATGTTTCTGTAATATAAATGTGTGTCCAAAGAATGCATTGGGAGCTTTTTACATCTTACGAGGAATAGCTACTCGCGCTAATGATATGGAGTCGAGAATGTCCTCTACTGAAAAAGATATGATGTTTGTGCATGATCCTCTCAAAGGAAGGGACAAGAAGGAACTCAAGAGATGGAGTAAATTTGTGCCCAGGAATGACAACAAAGAATCCATAAATATGAATGTGTCACCCATGAATTTAATGACAAAGGAAAGTAAGAAGCAAAGTGTAAAAAATGACTTCCCTAGAGAGTTCAAATCAAAAGTCGACACTAGAGGCAAGAAAAGAAATATCTTGGATTTTGACGTTTCTGAAATTTTTTGATGAGTTGCTCAAGTTAAAGCTCATTGGGTTTCCAAAGATGAAGCGGCTTAATGAAGATGAAATTTTTTTTTAACCAAATTATTTCAAATATCATAGACTTGTGAGTGACCCTCTTGATAACTATTTTGTCTTTAAGAATAAAGTTATGTGATTGGTTAACTAAAATAATATTGTCTTTGATGATGAAAAGGATGATTCTCTTTCACATTCATCTCACTCGATCTACTCTAAATATATATCTCTTAAAAGCATGAAAAATAGTCATTGGAGCAAGACAAACCTCAAGTTGATATAAATAGTGCTGAAGGATGGATTTTTGTGACTAGGCGTAGACGCAATAAGTCAAGCTAATGAAAAGAATCATCTGAACAATCAATTAGAAGGATGATGGTGAGGAAATTGGAGAAATAGAAATCAATCAAACATCTAAAGAAAGAAAAGGTAGAAGTGTGTCACTACAAGAAACCCCGATGTTTTGTGACTCTAAAGGAATCCTTACCAAGTTGTACTGCACAAAGTCTACTCAAGACAACGTCGAGGCATCGTGTTTCAATGCTGACAAAGAAGAAATATCAAGTGAAATCTCACCAAAAGTGTCTCCTACTAACAAACAAGAAGAAACGAGACAAATTCTATTAACGATATCTCCTCTGTCTTCAGAAAAACCTATTGAACCTTCTTTACTAGAAGCACATGCTTGTGATACAAATATCACATTTACAGAGGGTATAATGAATCCTAGTACAATTCAATGATAAGTCTACTCCAAACTGAAAACATCTAAACTTATAATGCACTAAATACTGACATGCTAACTGAAATTGCAATATTTATAGACTGAGAATGTGACAGTCGAAATCTGGAGCATGAATTTCTTCTTAACTGACCTAGCAAGTATAATTCATGAGAGAATTTACCTAAACTAGGGTTCTGAATTTTATACAAGAAATTACGCGACGTTTCCAAAAAAAACATGTTATATAAACAGTGTATTCTATAGCAACTAAAATCACAACAAGTTTCCAAGATTTTACAAACTCTAGGTCTAAACAAGTTATGTAAATACAAAGAGCTGACTAAATTCTAGGGACATAGTGGATGAAAGAAATCCACTAGTGAAATCCCACATACGGCGACAAAATCTACGGAGTTTCACTATGTGGGATTTCACTACTGAAGAACACTGATGCTTGCTCTTGACAATAATCGGCGCCTCTTTCTCTTCTATTCGTTCTAACTTGGATGATTTTAGGAGAATGAGGGTTTTGGGTAGGTTCTGACTAAGTTATTAGGCTTAGACTAAGTAAAATGACGTAGTTTAAATGCCTAATGCATAGGGGGAAAAGACTAAAATGACCCTAACTTAAAGTTGGCGAGGGGCCATCCATGAGGCCACTGGCGGACCGTCACTAGGACCACGAACCATCAATTTGGTCGTGGTCGTGGCCCTGCCCTACCTTCAGGTCTGGTAGGCCTCGTCTACTGTCCACTTAACGGACCATGTGAAGGACCACGATCCGTTACGGCTATCGTGGTTCCTTGCAATGCCTTAGGGTATACTAGGTCAGGACGACAGACCCATCCACGACTCGTCAATGGAACCACGACCGGGGAGGAATTTGTGGTCCACCACTTTTGGATGGGTGTGAACCACGATGAAGGTGACGGGTCGTGGTTCCTTTCACAGCTCGTGAACCCCTTCGTGGTTCATCAAATTTTTTATGTTCAGGCTTATGTAAGTTATGAGGTGTTATATGAATAACTTAGGTGAAAGCAGATGAATTGACATACATAGAAGAAGTACATTTTCAATTAACACAATGTTACCTCCTTTCCAAACTTGAAGCTTGTTCTTTACCTTTTTAATAATATCATTATAGAAAGATATCATGCATGATTTTTTTATATGTTTGCTTTTCACATAATCAGACTGATTCTTAGAAATTAGTAATGGCAGAATAGCTTCAAGTCTATCATGCATGCATTCTAGAAATGACCTTGTTTAAGAAATCGTTGAGGCTAATGGGTCTCATTTCAGAAAACTTATTCACTCTCTCTTTTTTGGGTAACAATATAAGATTAGAGAGGGTTATTGACTTAGGAAGAGTGTGACCATCATACAATGATTTTACCACTTTGATAACATCATCCCTCTATAATCTCACTCGAAAAAAATTTACCCGCACCGAATGTTTACACTAAACAAATACCCTAGTCGCCCAAATTTGTAGCATTTATTGGTTCTCTTCGATTGAGACTTCTTCAAATAATTCCTCCTTGATTGTGGCCCCTTACAAGGTTTACACCTAAATATTTTAACTTTTTGTTCATTAATTAGGTAATTTAGATACCAAGGTAATACCCATAATTACGATGTGACCCATCTTAAGTCAATATTTTAATTAATAGTAATACATATTTTATGATTACTCAATCACTGATTACTAACTCTGTATAATAAAATTTCTTTTATTGCATAATTATAGAGTTAATTTTAAATTTTATTATTCAGTAACTCTTGATTATTTGTCAAAACATATTTGTATTTTTCAATCAATAATTAAATGACCATTCAAGTTATACAGGAAATGTTTATTTTATTTTTGTCAATTAATTTAGGTGATTTTAGACATTCAGAATTTATTGAAAAAGTAAACACGTTTTTTCAAAAGAAAAAATTACTCTAAATTTAAAAGAAAAAAAATAATCTTTTGCACTATCAACCAATGAGGGCATAAAATCCAACTAATCAAATCAGTTAAAATCATTCTCGAGTTTGTTGCATTGAACAACGAAGATTTTAAAGGTAATTTTATAAGTTATTTAATAAACATAAATTTAACTAAATTCATATATATTTCTTGATTTTGTTTATTTACACAATTATTCTTAAAAATGTGTCCTATAATAAATAACTTCCATCTCACACAAATGATGGTTCACAACCTCTTATTTTATTTTATCAAATTTCTTTCACAGATACTATACTGTAAAGAAATATTAATGCTAATTTATAAAGGAATAGAAAAGGCAGATATGATTTCATTAATATTTTAACTAAGAAATAGGTAATGACAATTTATTTGTGAGGAAGGGAAAAGAGGATGGTATAGGTAAAAATGATAGAAATAAAAATACAAAAGAAAATGAGATGAATTAGGAGACTGAATATTGTGTATGATAGAAGTTCTAATTACCTTTTGCTAATATTAAATCACCTTTTAGCTTACACAATAAATCTGCTTCACTTTTTAGTTTAAAGTATAGATTTGACTACCTCTCTCTGTAAAGTATAAAGTTTGTCTTATCAATCATTCTTTGACATCAAACTTTTCCTCTTTTCTTTTTTGGAATATGACAGAGAACCACACTCCGTTTCGTTTCAGTGAATTACTTTCTTTTTAATCGGTTCTAAAAAAAAAATGACATATTTATATATATTCCTTTTATTTTAAAAAGAATGACCTAATTTGATTTAGAACAGAGCTTAAGAAAAGAAAGAAGATTTTTTAATCTTGTGGTTCTAAATTAAAGTTATGTCAATGTACCAAAATGCCCTTTAATCTTGTGGTCTTAAATATATCACGTGAAAAGTTAAAGTTAAAATGTTGCCAAAAAAGGAAAGGGATCATTCATTTTGAAACAGACTAAAAAGGAAATAGAGATATTCTTTTTGAAACGAAGACAGTATCATATAACAATTTAACTAGAGTAATAAATACTTCTTCCATCCCATTTTATGTGGCAATATTTGATCGGGCACGAAATTTAAGAAATAATGAAAACTTTGAAATATTTATCAAATTGTCCTTAAAAAAAGTAAACTCAATTTTCTCTCTTCACATAAATGTATTAGAGTACTATCTTTAAAATTAATTAAAACCAACAAGGATAAAAAATAAATTGTACCTTTACATACTTGCCATATAAAAAAATGTAACATTTTTTTTGGGACGAACCAAAAAAGAATTAGTGCCACATAAAATGAGACAATAATTTACAGTCATACAAATAGCAAATTCTTATCATTCATTTTGAAACATAAGTTTTACCAGTCTTCCTTTGTTTCTTAAACTTCATGCAGAGTCAAACTATCTCACATAAAATGAAACAGATCCCTCTTTAAGAGCAAAAATAAAAAAACAGACCCATTTAAGGGCAATTCGTGCAATCAACTCCATAGGATGCAATTAAATGGTAGCAAAAAAATTGGACATTTGGGTTTGCAAATGATTCTTTTTCAACTTAAAATAAAAATTCAACAGCTATTAAAAATATAAGAGATGATAAGTACAGATATAGGGATAAGAACTTGTATCAATCTCAACCTCACAGAAGAAGAAAAAAAATTAAGAAATGTGAAATATTAGAGAGTTGAGACCATAAAAGATTCAACTAATGCAACCTTGTCAACTCTTCCACTCTCTTCATTAGTTCCTCAACTGGAACTGACATTGCCTTTGAAATCTCTTCCATCCGATTCCTGCTAAGATCTAGGAATGATTCAATCAAATCTCCATCAAGAAAGTTTTTTGCATCTACTGTTTTCTTCTCGTTGTAAAACGACCTCCACTGCTCGTGGCTCAGACCTCCCACACCCTTTATCACTTTCCGTAAGTTTGTCTGCAGCTTCTCCAAAAATAAATATTGATCATGAGGTAGTGATGCAATCACTCCTATAACACCATTCACTGTGCCAAATATGACGGTGGGTATCTGCCCAACGTCTGAATCTGGTAGTCGCATGACAAGCGAACCATGTCTAAACCTATTAACAAATTCACCAAGGTGGTATTCACCAACCACTTCAAGACGGCTGCGCTCCTCATCTGTAGCACCTTCACTATTTTTCCTGACCGTGAAAAGGTTAAAGTTATTCTCAGCACCAAGATAAATGTCATCATCGAGAATCTCAACAGCTGACATCCAATTTGCATTATAGTCTCGCGCTCGCTCCTCTATAGCACCCTCTTCATGCTAAACAAGAAGAATATTGTAAATGTCAGCAATGACTTCTTACTGAAGTAAGATGAATTAGGCTATCGCAAGAAGCTAGGAATCAAGAGTAACATTGTAACTTTAAAATCTAAAGCATTAGAACACTATATTTACTACCGAAAGGTACCTTGAAAATCAGCAGAGAAATGGATTTCATCAAATCACCAACAACAATGAAATCCCCACGCGTTTGAACATAAAGAGCTAATATATGACCATGGTGTCCACATTCTGTTTGCAATTCTCGGCTGCCACCATCCTCACGCGAAGCCCACTTGTACAATTGAATCTTCTGATTGATTGCAGCAAGCAGTTTCCCATTGAAGGCATTTAGAGAGTAGACAGCTCCCTTAGTTTCCTTCTCAGCAATCAGTTGGAGCTTTCCATCTTCAACTATAAAAACTAAAATTCGGCCCTGCAATTTTACTCATCATTAAAGTACCTTAAGTAACCATAAAAACGAACATCAGTGAATTAAAAAGTTAACTTCATTAAATTGAAGGCACAAGTTACAAGTTATCAGTTTTCATTTGAAACAAACTTAGATCAACCGAAACAACCTCAAGGTGTAAAAATTGCTTCCAACCACAACTTGCTCCCTGTAAAGGATTAATTTGTTTAACTAGCTACTAATGATTTAAACTCCACTCTCTCCCAAGCAAATCATAAAGATTATCATCAGTTTTCAGTGCAGCCCTCCATCCATCCCATATTTGTTATCACATATCAGTTAAGCAAGGAATACAAAGATCAAGTTGAGAAACTGCAAAACAGTCCAAATAAAAGATCACCAAATACGCAAGTTACCAGACCCCTATGTAGGCAACATCACAAATCGAGAGAGGGAGGGAGGGGGGGGGGGGGCACAAAGTGAGGACAATGATGAGAAGATGTTAAAGTTCCATCAGGTGAACTCAAAGGAAAACAATATGGTTGACGCCCAAAAAACTACTGAAATCAATAGTTCATTACAAATCACAGGATCTAAGCAAACCTTATGATTAGAGAATCTTCTATCAATTAAACTTACCTTAGTAGGTTCATTTTCCTCTGGCATCACATATGCCGTTCCAATGCAATAATACACATTACTATCATCAGAAAAGGAACAGCTTAGTATGGAACAGCCATATTCAAATTGGTCAAGGGGATACGTTGATATGAACTCAAATGTCTGATCATCCAACAGGCGGACAAAATGCATTTCAGGATCATCTGCATTTGACTGAGTATACTTCACACTGCATAGAGCAAATGTCCGGGTCTGCTCTTGATGGCTGATGCGACGTGCATGCTCCCCAAGGGGTATTGAACGGATGTGAAGCTTTTGAATTTCATCAATAGTGCCAATTGTTAACTCACCTTCTTTAGCGATTGCAAGGCTGTTGACAAAAGAGAAATAACTACTTAGGCATAGAAAATATAGGACACAATTAATTAAAATATCATGAAACTACAACCAACAAAAAAAGATAAATTCCGACAGACTTGGAAGTGGAAGATATGCAAAAATCAACTCTTAACATTAGCTTGTCAACAAAATATGGAAGACATTTTAATTCTTTAACTTGTCGACACCAGTAATAGGTGCCTGAGGCCTGAGCTAGCAGTTCATGCTCGAAAATGTAATTGGACAACTAATTAAGAGAGAGATATAAATTACCAATTGAGTGTCACATTCAACTATTAGTCAACAGGACACAATGTTACCAGTAAAACCGAAGAAAAGGAAGGAACAAATTACCTGTCTGGAAAAGCTGCAACATTGAATGGGCACATATGACTAACTTCTTTTAGATTTACATTGCTATAAAGCAGCTTCTTGTTACTGCTGTAAATAACTGTGGGCCTATCGGAGGCAGCAAAGACATGTGTAGTATCTTTAGATGAGAATGTACGAAGTGTTATGGGCTGTGTCCCAAGAGACACTTTTTTCCTATCTGTCAGCTCACCAGTACTCATGCTCAATACAAAATTCAAGAGATGGCCATCTCCCAAAGCACATAGTAGATAAGATATCTGAAAGGAAGAGAGTTTAGAACCCCAAAAAAGGAAAGAAACAGAGGCAAAAGAACATATTAGATTAGAGGCGGGCAGCACAAAAATGTTCATGGCTATTGTCTGAAATTCAAAATTCTAATCAATTTTCAGTCATTCAAATCTGCTGTCATAAAATTTCATGTCTATTGTCTGATATATTCAAAACCCTGATCAAGTATCAGTCATTCAAATCTGCTGCCATATACTTACTCTTAACTCTTGTCATCTGACTACACTAGTCAGTTTGATGAAAGATGAACTGTACCCAAACTTAGGAAGTAACATAATCTAGGCTTCCAAGAAATTCTACTGTTCAGTTCGATGGACGTCCCTTGTTGATTCCAACACCTTCGGATCTTGATTTATTTTATATTTTTGATAACCATATTACAATCATAAAACGCTTCAGGTCTTGATGTACCTTCAGGGCAAGATTTTTAAACAGTCACAGGTCTATTTACTATCTTTTATTCATAATGCAGATCAGTGTTGTGAATGGCGAGCGCCTCATCGCCAAAGGCGAGAGGCGAGGCGAGCCCTTCTCACCATTCCACACTGAGGCGAGGCGACATACAAAAGGCGACCCATGGCGACAATAATGGCGGCGCCTTTTTGATTTAATTTTTTTAAAAAGATTTGACTTAACAATATTAGTCAAAATTAGGTGTTTTTTTTTCTATTTTCAAAATTTGCTGCTGCGCGACTCCTCTTCCCCTCGCCGGTCGCGTCTCTTCGAGACTTCGAGTTGCTGCTGCACTGAGGACCTGAGGTATACCTCTTTTTTGCTGCTCCTCGACTCCTCTTCCTCGTGCAATCTTTTCTGTTCTTCTTCTTCAATTCTTCTTGAGTTTTCTTCTTCTTCTTCTTCAGTTCTTCTTCAGTTGCTCTGTTTTTTTTTTCCTTCATCACTGCTGAATCAGCATAAGTAATAAGGGGAAAATGTTTAGTGTGCTGACTGCTCTATGTTTCTTTCCTCTGTTCTATTATGAGTTTTTGAATTGAAAT
The DNA here is from genome assembly GCA_016801875.1 of Solanum sitiens. Classification (NCBI taxonomy): domain Eukaryota; kingdom Viridiplantae; phylum Streptophyta; class Magnoliopsida; order Solanales; family Solanaceae; genus Solanum; species Solanum sitiens. The sequence goes on along the minus strand of JABWTJ010000223.1, from coordinate 1,716,381 downwards.
ATTTTGTTAATATATGTTATTGCTATTGAGATTTTGGATATTTATATATGCAATTAAATATATTTAATTTTTGGTATTAACTGGCGCCTTTTTCAAAAAGGCGAGCGCCTCGCCGCGTGGCGAGGCAGGCCCTTGTCGCCTCTCGCCGTCCAAAACACTGATGCAGATACTGTTATTGGAAATAAAATTCTAATGGGAGAAAGAAAGCATGAGATACACAGTTTATTTATTTCATTTCTTTATTTTAAGGACCATGAGGTGACTCCTGTTCTTTTACTTTGCTTTTCTAAGTTGTATTCTCCTCATAATATAAAATTATATCGTAAAACCTAAGGAACAATTACGTACATTTGAGGAATAGCCTCTTATCCGTATTTCATTTTGGTGCACCCAAGTGGTTCCTATGTATACAACATCAAAAATTGTTTGTAGAAAACCGCATTTTTTTGTGGATTTTTTACTTTTTGGTGTACTTCTCGTACATGGGTGTTTCTTTCTCTTGCAACAACATCCCAAAAATCCCACTTAGTCGGGTCTGGGCCCTGGGGAGGGTAGAATCTGCAGAGACATTACGCCACTACCTCATTACTTTGTAGTTGTGGATTTCTGTTAATTAACAAAATCTCATTACTTTTATCCAAAAGAGAAAAAAGTAAAGAGAGCCTGTTGAACTTGAAACTTTCAGGCAGTTATTTAAGCCTAAAAACTAAGTATAATATATCCAGCTAAGTATCTTTATAAAAGGAAAAACACAGTAAGCCGAGCTCATCATTTAGTCTCTTTTCTTTTTTTTCTAGGGAGGGGGTGAGTGGGAGAGGAGATTATAATTTTGTTACCTCTCGGTTAGCTCCGTAGATAACACTTTCACCTCAATAAACCACAACCACTAGTATGTGATCGCATCAAATGTGAGGGAAATAATTTTCTATTATCGTGTCTTTTTTAAATTTATATTAGCATACGAACACAGAAATGTAAGTGGAGAAGTGTCCAGCTAAGAGGGAAAAAGTAAAAAGAAAAAGATACATTAGAAATAGAGGGTGGTTAGCGTTTTGAAAAGATGCAATCCAGAGCAACTTTTTCCCTCTTTTAAACTCTTCCTTTCCTTAGCTTACCATCTTTTTCTAGAAAATAAAAATCACACAATTCTTGTAACAAAGGACAGATTTTAGATTTCTTGCCCTTGACTGGAAGGTCGATTGAGAAATAGTAGGTGGAACAATATTTGAGCTAATAGGGCTATTCTAGTAACGATGCCAGAAGCCATTTTTGACAATTTTCGAAGAGGACTAGGCAACAGTACAAAGATTCTACAGGAATTATGAATAATGAAACAAAAGTAGTTGGTCTAGATTGAGGGGCTATAGCTAAAATAGAAGAACTATCAAGCTATCCTTTTTAACAAAAACCTAGTGTGATTCTAGAGCACAACTAACAAACGTGCCAACAATCACCATATCTGGTTATAAGTCTATAAATTTTGAAACTATCAGAACTTAGTAAGTAGTTTCCATTCTAAAGGTAGCCTACTAAGAAAGCCTATACGCCTAGCTTACCAAAAAAAAAACATAAAGAGCCCACAATCAGAGACCACAGGGCAACCCACCTTCAACCCATTGTTTTCCTAGTTTCTGCACAGGACAGTCCCAGAAATGAAAAAATAATACCCTGCTTGTCATTCCCCAAAAGAAAACAGATAGTTGAAGCACAGATACAAGGTCACTGTAAAGCTAAGAGAACATACCCCTTCGAAGGAACACATCAGAACAGAACGAGGAATTATCTCCCCTCCTAGCTGTTCCTTTGTAATGAGATTCAAGTCGGGAAGTGAATATATCCTGACACTTATGTCTGTCCACATTCCAACTGCTGCAATGTTACTGTAGTTCGGATTTTCACCAATTGGATTTATGTCCAGGCATGAGATGTCATAATCCAACTTGGCATATTTTACTTCATTCAACACCCCATCACCAATTTCTAGGTATACCAGATGGCCACCCCCAGTAGCCAATAGTACCTGTAATAAAAAAATAATAGCACATGAGCTAATCGGCAGAAGATTAAGTGACAAAACCTTGCAACTAACAAGGTAAACCATCACCTGGGGAAAAAAAATATATAGTTTCCAACAAACATCCTAAGGTGTTCGTGGTTCAATTGGTTCTAAATTGATTAATCTAAAAAAATTACAATCATTTAATAAAGTGATTTTACTATTTAAGTCTTTCAAATTCTCCATAACTTTTACCCTTCCGGGTGGCCAAGTAATTTGGGCTTGGGACTTCCATATTGGAGGTCTCGAGTTCGAAACCCCTTGCCAGCAAAAGCAAGGGGTTTGCCTTCTAGGTCGAGCTTGTCACACCGGGCTTGCCTAGTGCGGGTTACCTCTCCTATGTGGTTTGCAAGCTATTGCACAGAAGCAGGGGTTTTACCATGTGCCTGTGCGCACCCAAAGGGTAGCAGTTGTAGATTTTCCCTTGTCATCCAAAAAAAAAGTTCTCCATAACTTTTACATAGCAATACTATTTACTCAAGGTTTCATAAACTATGTTGCTGAGAGATCTAAAACAACCTATCTCTTGCACATAATGTTTTATATAGTTAAGCAAATCACAACTCTTTCTTGTTCAAGAAACTGAAGTCATCTATGTCTTAACTTCTACTAATCAATGTTGTTAAAGATGCGCTTAAGCATTGAAGCGAGGCTCAAAGCGTGTTGAACGCTTCACCTCGCTTAATTTGTGGTTCAATGTCGTCATCAAGGTTCTACGACATACTTTTCCTTGCCAAGGTACTTTTCACTTTATCGTAAATGTTTGTTCATTTTCTCTCATCCTTATATTTATTCGTCTTGGACTAAACATATATTTTTATATTTTTTCTCCCTTTGAGCCCTTTTTTCAATTAAAGTATGTGCTTTATTTGAGCTTTAAGGCCCCAATAAATCTTAGAGCTTCTTTTCGATTGCTTTTGACAACACTTCTAGTCTTCTACTAATTATTACTTGCCACAACTGATTTGCAGATTCATACCAAGAAGAGGAATACATTAACCCTAAAGCGCCTCAATGAACATGTGTTCATAAAATACAATAAAACATTAAGATGTCATTAAGACACTCACAATGTAATCGATCCAATTCTTTTGGACAATATAGATGATGCTTATGAATGGGTAACAGAATCCCTGAGAATCATGATGATGGAGCAATTTTTGAGGGAGATTCTGATTTCATTTGAGCTGGTGCTGCAGATACAAGTGGAGTTGAGGAGAACTATTATGGTTCAAGGGGGGATACTTCAAGTTTTACATAGGAGGGCGAAAAGTAGCTTCAAGTCTCTAGTTGATGAAGTGGAAGAAGATAATGATGGAGTTGAAGAAGATGTTGAACAATATAATGATAGTGGAGGAACACAAGATTGTCAAAATCTTGTAGAGGCAAGAGAATTAGACGTTAAACCATTAATAGCTTTGATTTTGTTTGTCCTGTGGTCTATGGAAGATTTTATGATATCTACTTTTAGTTTTTATTTTAACCATTTGTGGGTAGATATTGTCTCTATTTATTTTGTTCTCTTTTCCTTTAATTGTGCTTCACTCTCAGAGAAGTGAGCGATTTGCTCCAGGCTTTAAGCAAACAAGGGCCTTGTCATTTTTTCTCGCTTCACGCCCACAAAATTACTGGAAAACAGATTTACTTAGAAGATATTGTTTCAACATACGCAGAACCGTTGCTATCTGAGATAAAGAGAAAACTTAAGGGTTGTTTGGTAAAGTGGATTAGCAAAAATAATGCATGCTATGTATAACTAATGTTTTGTTGTACCAACACCGTGGATTGGTGTGTCGAGGTGTGTACTACTAATACCATGGATTTCTAGGTATTAGTAATGCAAGGGGTTTTAATGCATGCATTAGCATGGTTAAAAAAAAAATTATGACAAGGGAAACCCGCAGCCGCTACCCTTTGGTGCGCACGGGGTAAAAACCCCGCTCTTATGCAATAGCTCGCAAATCACATAGGAGAGGTAACCCGCACTAGGCAAGCCTGGTGCGACGAGCTCGACCCAGAAGGCAAACCCCTTGCCTTCGCTGGCAAGGGGTTTTGAACTTGAGACCTCCAACATGGAAATCCCAAGCTCAAGCACTGGCCACCCCGAAGGGTTATGCAGGGTTAAAGATCTCATTCCCACTCAAAAAAAAATTCATCTATTCCACCATAATTGTGAAAGGTTTCTTTGTAAATAAATATTTTTATGCAATGCATACTATCTTTAACACACCAAACCAAACAATGCATAAGAAGTAATTGGTGTTATTAATGCAAGCATTACTAATACTCTATTTAGCATTATTCTTATACACTCTACCAAACGACCCCTTAGTACTAACAAAGAAATTGAGACTTATGTGCCAAGGAATAAAATCTGGAAACTACATAACATAATAATTGCGTAGTTATGCATTGGGATCTGTATCCTATCGCCAATGTCACAACCAACAGCATCTTTATACTCTTTTTGGAGGCAGAAAAACTTCACAACCATGATATATAAAGCTATTCAACATTTTTTCAAAATTTAATCATCAACAGTCTGTTGCACGTCTCAAGCTATTATAAAGTCCTGAATGAATGCAAGAGGTAAACCTGAGTGGCATTAGCAGTTGCAACATTGACCGAGTAGCCGGCTGGGGCAAACCATTCGTTTTTCAGATCTCTAGAGGTAGAACTGACCAGTCTAACAGAATTTGAAGTAACCTGCATGGCATTATGTGCAACTGTCCTTAAATACATATATTATCATAAATAGATTTCACCCATACATATAAAAGGAGCTAGCTGCAGATTGTTAATGAAAACGTTATACCCTAAGCAATCAGTGTACCATCATTAGTACTATCTACCAACGTAATGCAGAGAGAAACTGAGAAAGGTAATAGAAGATTCTGGTTTCACAATTTTAACTGTATGAAGCTGAATAAGGACAGAATAGCAGTAAGAAAGCAGCAGTGATTGACAATCTCAAATATGACTTTACAAAACCAATATATTTGTTCCAGCAAAGATAATGTCTATTTTCATCCAACCAAAGCACATAATAGCATAACAGGACGCCTTACAACTTAAGAAAGATGTAAAAGATGACACACATAAGAACTTTGACAAAATTTAGCCACACAAGCTGGCAACTTACTTTACAGAAAAGAGAAGATATTGAAGGAAGATGCTTCAGTCCTAATATTTTCTCATTTCTAACTTCTGTGATTATGAGATAATATCATAGTGGAACTGGAAGGACTTGACAAATCTTCAAAACTATTTTACAGGATGCACATAACAAACCAGAAAGAGAAGATATTGAACGAAGATGCTTCCATCCTAATCTTTTTCATTTCGAACTTCTGTGATTTTGAGATAGTATTATAGGGGAAGGACTTGACAGATCTTCAAAACTATTTTACAGGATGCATATAACTAACTCGAAAGAGTACCAAACACTAGTGGAGACCATCGGAATCTAGAGAAGGAAAGAATTAGTTTCACAATGTGATCAACTCAGACCTTTTGTTTAAACAATTATCTGTATGGAGAAGAAATCATCTTTCTGCAGATGGCTACTTAAAATTTATAGATTTTGTAATCCACTTCTGAGCATTTCATACTTGAAAAGTAACACCAATACAATCCTAAACGAAAAGGTTAGAACATACCAATTCCATGTAGACCCTCTAAAGTATATGATTCCCCAAACAGATCTACATTATCATCACGATTTTGATCTAATCATAAATATGTCTCATATTCATTACCTGGAAGTAGATAAGAATTTTATATGTAGGATCGTTATGAAAACAATAAAGACCTCCTAAAAATGCAACCATTGGTAGGGAAAGTCATTTTGCCTGCTGTCGGTGTGAAAGAGCCAATTCCATAAACCCTAAAGTATATAATTCCCCTAATAGATCAATATCGAATCGCACTTTTGATCAAATCATAAATGTGTTTCATATTCATTAACTGGAGAGGTAGATAAGAACCCTATCTGTAGGATTGTTATGAAACCCATAGAGACCTAAAAAGTGCAACCAGTGGTGGGATCAAGGATAAGCCATGTTGCCCATTGTCAGTGTGGAAGACCCTATCTGTACAACCAGTGGTGGGATCAAGGATAAGGCATGCTGCCCATTGTCAGTGTGGAAGACCCTATCTTCTTTTTTACTCAATTCTGTTCCTTCCAACTTTGTCATACCAAGTCCGTTTAGCTCTTAAAACAGCTTGCCAATCCTTCTCCATTTGGCAGAATGTTTCATCAGTAGTAGCAAATAGCTAATTATTTCATATTGTCCTCATCCACCCAGTGAGAGAGACGGGGACATTTATAGAATCAAAAAATCTAGTTCTATTTACATACACTGAACATTTGCAAACTTACATCTAGCTGATAAGTCAAATTGAAAAAATTTCTTACACTCAGGAAAAATGTCTACTCAATGCAGGGCATACCTGAACAAGCTGGTTGTATACAGCATCATGACAAAACAAGGTCTGGACTTGAGAATTGAAGCCTTCTATCTCAGTTTCTTCCAGCTCATCCTCAAGGTTCATAGCCAAAACGCGTGTCTCACTAATGAAGCTAACAACCAAGAATGTGTCATATGGATCATCAGTAGCAGATCTAAGAGACCACATTCCTTTGATCCCTTGTAGTTCCACAGATGCCTACAAAAGAGCATTACATATAGATAAATTTATTCTAGCAGTATGAATACATAGTAAGAATTACCTCAAAAATAAATTAGATGACAAACCTGTTCATTTATGCCAATTCCATTTCGAACAATACGAAGTGATCCATCCTTATAGGCTCCAGAGCAGGTTACAACCTGACCTTGACCTTGCCTTTCCAGATCAACAACACAGAAGTCCACAATAGGTCCCAAATTGACATATCTCTCTAGAACTTCCACATAAGAACCTTTGGTGTCAGGCTGGAGATTGAGCTTTACAAGCTAAACGTGAATTCAAAAATATTAGTGGAACTGTGAAATATGAAGCACCACCAGAAATAGGCAACTGAAATTTAAAACCTCAAAGTTCCAATGAATTAAAGGCTACTGTATGGAAAATACAATAAGTAAGCTCTAAAAACCAACTTATTGCACCAAGATGCACTCAACAATTTAAAGTACCTGTGAATCTCCGTAGCTTGAGCCAATGAAGACAAAAGCATTGTCTAGGTATGATATGGTTGATGCAATAGAAGTTTCGCCCAGTAGCTCAATTTTGAGTCCGGTAACTCTGGAAAACAGATTAACAATCCACATTAAACATTTTTATTCGAGCAACCAGGCAAAGGTACAAGAGAAGATTTCATTCCCAGCAACTCAGCTAAAGTAGAAATGACAGTCTAGAAAATGCTGACGCACTTCTCCTTCTCATGAGTGATTACAAGTAGGTGAAGAAGCCCATTATGATCCCCAAGCAAATATCGAGAACCATCAGCATCAACCCGCCCATATGCTCTTGTGATAGACTTGAAATAACAATAAAGCAATTGTAAGACAATATCTCATTCATGTATTTAATTAACAGCATCTTTGACAACATCTAGTTTAAAGTTTTTAAAAGGCTTATTCAGGTCAAAGAAGCTGGTGGGGTGGTTGTACAAGAAGACAGGAATCTTAGTAAGTTGTACATCTGCTTACAGGTCTAATTGGGATAGCCTTAAAAGCTGAAGCGCTGCAATAAACGATGGTTTCTTCTCCAATAATCAATACACCACACAGTGGCGGAGGTACTGGTATTAGCAAAGAAGCTCCATTATCAAGATTATTTTGAGCCCATGGCCCTTCAATAAAATCTTTATCTTTCAAGGACACCTCATATGTTTTGACATGTCGGGCATCCTTGTTATCCTGCCAATCAAACATAAAAAGTCCAGAACTAGCATCAGAATGAAGTAATTTAAACAGAAAGAAGACACCACCATGGCAATTGTACAAATGAAGCCCTTTGCTGAGTTCAGAACCCCCCCCCCCCTCCATATTTTTTATTAAAAGAAAGGAAGTGCACAACTTCATTCTATAACTAAGTGCTAACAACAAATCCAAGAGTCAAAGGCGCCAACAACACTCCCCATGCTGAAATGAAACAATTTTCAACCATAATTAGAAAGAATGGAAATGGTAAATTACACATTATGTCAACATTATTTTGAGGATCACAGACCTGATATAGAACAACAATTGTAGGCTTTGGGCAACCATACAAGAATTTAATATCTAAAACTTGAAGCTCCTCGAGCCTGAAAAAAAGAATAATGAACTATCGGTCAAAGAAGAATGGCTCCCATAAATAACAAAGTGAGATTCCCTGCTGAAACAGATTCAGACCTAATCAGCAATCTTCCTACATAAAGTGTAGGATACACTTCTTAGGAACATAATTCAGATAATCAATCACAAGACGTGTAGGTAAATTGAAACACAAAATGAGGTCACACTATGTGGTTTTTATAGGCCTGCCCAAGACCAAACCACACGAAATGATAGTCCAGAAAGAATTTTACTTACTTAGGAGAACTAAGGAAAGAGAAAACGAAGTGCAGCAATATATATCCAGAAAATGAAAAACAGCAGTTCAGAAATCCTTTGAAGTTTCTCATCTACATCAAGTTAATAAGATTACAGAACAAAAACAAATAAATTTGGGATAACAGAATATACAAGAAGGAAGATCGCTATAAATTAATCTGGTAAAGGGCAATGAACAATTGGTCTCTACAAGTCTACTTGCAGAGGTCATGACCTGGAATTTCTTTTGATACCTATAATTTTCAGACAAACTCACGCTCACCTTAACTACTCCCCTATACCTTCTACTTCCCACCAAGGAAGCTACCAGGCTACGACAAGATAACTTTGCCGAACAAAAGCTGAGGAAAAATAGAAGAAATTATCTTTCTATATGACGGTGGTGTATGGGCAAATCTGTGTGCACCTCGACTAATCCACCTTATACCAGCTAGACTGCTGCCTCCCACCAGCCCAGGTACTGAGTAACTCTGACCACCAAAGCTTAGGAAGATGGGAAGAAAGCACCCGGTATTTTTTTCTCCTCTACTCGGATTTGAATAGCTTCATTAACCACCAGGCCACACCCTTGGGTGCAAAAATCACCTGTTTTGTTTTCTTCTGGAACTATAACCCTCGTCTCCTATGGTTTACACTAATTGGCCAATTGGAGTGCAGCCCCAAATTTGATTATTGTCACATATTAAGCATTGATCTCATGTTTCAAAACTAATTTCACTATTGTTCTTTTTTCTTTGTTTGCTCCTAGAAATGCACATCCATGCATACTCGTACCAATCACACAGGCCTTATCCATTATAATTTAATGATAGAAAGGATCATTTAGCAATTAGGCAGGTGATAACAGAAATGGTGTAGGTCAAGAAAAGCAAATTGACACACGAGCTAGAAAATATTTAGCAACAAAGAGAAGACATTACTAATTTTAGGAATAAACTGCAGATAAGTTATCTTCACAAACTTGAAAGATCTAAGGATACCTGATGTTAAAAGCTTCCTTCAGTTGGCCTTTGTTATCAAATGGAATAACCTATTGAAATGAAGTCCATGAGAATCTTTTGCAAAGATAAAGAAACCACCACAAAAGATAATTCAGTAAACAGATGAAACAACGACCAAGTAGCCAATTTTTTGAGTCTTGTAAGATTGTACCTTAAATAGTCCATCATAAAGATGTAGCCCGATCAATCTGCAATCTGGATCAATTATACCAATCTACCAAAAGAGAGAAAAAGGGCAAGCAGCAAATGTAAAACAGGATATTGAATACAATACAGAATCTCATAGACCAAATGGGAAATAAACAAAAAATATAATATCATTTTATTCCTCCAAAGTAAAAGTAATATTTAGGGGCATCTCAAAAAGTAGTACCTGACCATTATCTGTGGGACGGCCTATTCGGTCTGACACATCTCCCATTGCTCTACATATGAGAACTTTTGAGTTTGAGAAACAAAATATATACACTGACTACAAAAGATATGGAGGTCAGCAAATGATAGGCATACATTCTGCTAGGAGTAATAAAAATAAAATTTAAAAACCTTCAGCAACTAGCAAAAACATAAGACACATAAGGCTAGACCACTTCTGGCTTTGATTTGCAAGAAGATATATTGTGAATAAACAATGACATTTTCATGGACAACTTTTGAGGAAGTTTTTGCAGAGGGAAAAACTATCAAGGCTTCTATCAAATAGCTATAAAGATGAATCACTGCACCAAGATTCATGCATTAAAGTACAACTAAGCTCAATCCCAAGCAAGTTGGGACTATTCTTTTTCTTTCTTCTTTGATAAGTAGGAGGATATAGTTCTATATACATATGTTTTAAATCTGAAACTGAAAATCTATTCAATGGATTGTCAGATTTATTTTTATGAAAAGAAACTTCTAAATAAATATAAGGTATTGTAGTTTTGCAGACTTACCTTGTGATAACTTCAGATGCCTCAGTATCCCATTGAAGGACACAGAATTTATATCGCTCTGTTGCAATAAAGAGAAGATCTTGTGTTTCACCCTGCCAGGATACCCAGGGAACATGAAAAACTGACATGGACAAAAGAAATTTTTTCTTGTGTCCAGTATATTTTGCAGGATAAAAATGAACTACAGAATGCAAAGAGGTCAACTTACATGGGGACGGAAAAGCTCAAGTGTCGCGATTCTCCCATATATCGGCACATCTAACATAGGCTGCAGACAAATGCACTAAACTGCACTCATATTTTGTAAAATTCTAAAAACCGAAAAACACTACCTTAATCAAGATTAGGACAGTGAAGAATGAGAATCACTAATTCTTACATTTAACAGGAAAAAAGAAATGGACAACAAAAATACGGGTGATTTAAAAGTGCAGGAAAAGAGAAAAGAGCAGAACAAAAGACTTATAATATAAAAGGCTGAGGACTCTAAGCTATTGGAAATAAGGAACATTACTAAACAAACAAATTGCCTAAATACTAAGTTTTCCACTAGGACAGAGTTAAAACTAATATAAAATCTAGAACATGGTACCATATAGTTACACTAATTGATATGATTCTTTGAGTTAAAAAGGAATCAACTGACCAACATCAAAATCTTGATGCGGAAACAACAATGATAGCATGACCTGATTTCAGTAGATGAACACGTTTCAAGCCGTAGAACTCAAAATCAAGTGATTCAATGACAGATGATATTCTGCATTAAATGATTAAATGTTCCACAAATGGAATAGGATCAGAGACACCCATGATTGTCAACACTATTCACCAGGCTCAGAGTTGTATTTCTCTAACTTCTTATAGAGCTTCTTCAGGACAAAAGTAATTTTAGCATATGATTAAACTACATCCCACTTCTTAGTTGTACCTCTGTAACTTTCCCCAAGAAATCCTCCTAAAGTGACTACCAAACGTTAAGCCATGATCTGAAGTTATAGCCCTTGTAACTTTATGAAGCTTAACCATCTCCATATTCAGCTGTTAATTGAGTATACATGCAAATTTGGGCCAGTACATGAATTTTTTTTGACAACTCAAATCCACGTACCCCTAAATTAAGCATGGAGATCAAAGAAATATCTTCAACAAAATATATCAACAGCAATGTTCATACAGATATCAGATTTAACTCTTTTATAGACATATGTTGTCTTTAGTCCACACACTCTTGCCAAGATCCATCATATAGAGGCACTACATGGTTTCTAACTAAATAGAGGCTCAAACCCTCCCTAGTTGGCTCCTTTTACTGAAAACACTTCACCCTATCCTTGCACCACTTCATTGACATTTGAAAATTACATAGATTGCTACCTTGGTGAGCAATGGAGTCGAGAATCAATCAATATTATGCAGATCCCCATGCATCAGAGGATGCTCATTTGGACCCTATGAGAAAATTAAGGCATCAAATTTTGTTGGTACTCAACTTCTGGATCTAATGCATGCTCCAATTCTTTTTGCACTTCCATAACCATGCCAATGTTCAACGGTTTTCTGTTGCCAGGACCAATGATTTGTGATTGGTCATTAAGAAATCATGCACAAATAGGGTTTGCCTAGCAAGTTCTCTGTTCTTGCCTACTGTAACACTGGAAAATTCCTCTATATATCATCTTGAACTCCTCCAATTTCTTCCATCTCTTTACCCTCAATGTCCTTTCCTTGATTCCATGAGTGGATACCAAATCAATGTAATTATTTCACTTAACAAAATTCAACCAGGATCAAGATCTTGAATTGGAAACATTGGTTAGACGTTTGATACCAAATTTGTATGATTCTTTCAATTAACAAAAACCAATTGACCAGGATCAAGATCTTGAATTGGTAGCAACCATGGGAAGGTTGATTTTAGGAAACGGATATATCTCGAGCTGTAGGACTTGAAATCATTTGAAGTGTCTAGGGTTAAGGTTACGCATTTTAAAAGTCCCCTGTAGTCTTCCTTGTTTTCCTTAAACTTTATGAGAAGTCTAACTATGTCAAACAAAGTGAATATCACATTCTTCACTATAGTTCTTTAGGTTTCTTAGTAGGAGTGGGTGCTAGAAATTTGTTCGTGACAAATTTTGAATATAGAGGATAAATGTCGCAATCACAAACAAATATGAGAATATCATTTTATTAATAAATGTTCTGGATTTACTCACTTATTCCAAAAAGATCTAATATTTTCTACCATAATTGAGTTGCAAGAAGTGATCAACATTCCCTTCCAAACATCTGTACATATTACCAATTGTTTAACCGTAAGAATGAGTCTCTTCGCTGCTAGCCAAGTGAAAAACAAAACATACCTTCCTCAGAGCTTAAACGTATCTTCTCTTGGTAGTTTGTGCCTTTGTGGTAGAAGGGCTCCATCATTTAAAATAAACTTCCCCTCTCCTTCTAATTCTAAGAACCTTGGTGCAATGATATAATGTTTTCCTCACAGAAAAATTGTGAGTTTTCAAACAAGTTTTGCCTGAATCTCAATCTTAAACAATTTCACGGTCTTCTACCTTATGTACTTGAGCAATTGTCATAGTTTTCTAACTTCATATGACATATAGCACGAGAAAGCGTCACAGAGGATCTTCTCTACAACACCTACACTTTCATACATTGAGCCTGTTTCTGTCTAACTTATTCTGAGAAATATGTTTGCCTATCACTTAAAAAATGATGTTGCACAAAATCCTTTAATAAAGTTTCTCCCTACTCCGAACCAATAAGGCAACATGGTGATGTCAGTCCTCCAACACCATCAACCCCTCTTGCATATCTTATTATGCAATTACTACTCCCTAATAAGTCTGCAACTCATTATTGGATCCACTAAGCCAATTTAATAAGTGTTGTTGAAGACCCGCCTGCAACTCATTCTCATTGTTGGATCCCCTAAGCCATTTTAGTAAGTGTGTTTTGTTGGAGACCCTGGATTCCTTCACAATGAGGCCTTCACACTTTATTGCAAAAATTCACTAGGTGAGTCTATTGTCTCATCCTTTGTATCGCACAAAAAGTTTCATCTAAAAACCATTTTTTGGAGCCCGTAACAGGTGCATCCATTGACACATAATATGTCAAAATACTAAACATGCTCTTGATCAATACCACCTCGCTTCCATTGGAAAAATATCTTTATTGTAATCATGACCTTTCCTCTACTTTTTCACTCTCATATTGAGCAATCTTTAACTGGCACTCGTAGAAGCAACCTAGGTAAGTCATTAAAGATGTCCCCACCTTGTAAATGACCCTTGTGCTAGAAGGTGCCACCAAAACTTAAAAGTCAAGTTCTACAGAGTGGTGGTTAGATCAACTAGGTTATAACAACGAAGTATCGACCCATCAAAATATCTCACATTCAAAAGATGCAAATGGTGGAGATGAGGATGTCGTGATAGATGTGTGAGCATACTAAGATATCTAAGACAGGATAGGAATGGCTATGGTGGAGGACAAGATGTGGAAAGCGAGGTTGAGATGGTTCAGGCATGTGATGAGAAGATGCATGAATGCCTCAGAGTACAGAGGTGTAGGTGTGAGAGGTTAGTTATGGATGATTTCAAGAGAGGTAAAGGTAGATCGAAAAAGCATTAAGAGAAGCGATTCAATAGGACATGACATGATTTCAACTTATCAAGGACATGACATTAGATAGGTTGTGGACATAAATCAAAGTAGAAGGTTAGTAGGTAGGAGTGCATGGTCTTCTTATTCGTCCAAATTAGTAGTCACAGTATTACTTTTGTAGTTTCTCGACTTCGATTTCTGTTGCTATTTGTTTTTTCTTGTACTTTGACTATCGTATTATTTTGTTGTAGTATTGTTCTATTACAACAACATACCCAATGAAATCCCACTAAGTAGGGTTTGAGGAGGGTATATTATATGCAGACCTCACCACTATCACATAGAGGTAGAAGTTGTTTCAAAAAGACCCTCGACTCAAGTGCATCAAACCCAAGTATTGTTATATTACTATCTATTATTTTTTGTACTTCCATTACTTCTTCTTTTTTTTTGGACTATTTTTCTTGAGCCAAAGGTATCAAAAACCACCTCACTATCTCAGAGAATGGCGGTGGTGATGTCCTATAATGTATGAAAAATAGACCCTTATCATGCAGTTTCTAGAATTATTCTCAATTGAAAAAGCACATGTACTGACCACGTTCATTATGACTAGAATAGATATCAAATGAAAAGACATCCAATAATGCAACTTGAACAAATGTACTCTTTTTCAATTAGGCTAATCACAATTTGTCTTTTTAATTTAAAATGGTCCAAAAGAATCTAAAGGTGTGATCTAGTGGTCAATGAAGTGGTTTGAAAACCATGATACCTTAGGTTCAAGATCCAAGAGGCAAAAACACTAGATGGTTTTTTTCCATCAATCCAAACATTGGTGGATAGAGTTCTCTGGTACTCGTGCTGCCAGAGACAACAAGTATTATGTGCTAGTCAAGGTGCGCGCAAGCTAGCCTGGACACCACAATTACCACAGAAGGATTAAATGATCCAACTGATTTTCTATCAACTATCGGTATCATCTTTTAACAAGAATTGTTGATCTCGTTCATTTTTCTCTTTCCCCAAACCAAAAGAGAACAGAATTAACCTTCCATTACAACCTTACTAAGCTTCTATTAAAAACAAATGTCAGAATTGAACAAATTATGCCCAAAATATGAGTAATTGCTTCAAAAACTTAAAAGAGGCATGTCAAACAAACAAAGAAGGAAAACTTGTTCACCTGTAAACCTTGGGGAGTGAGTAAATGAATCTCGATTCGAGTACATTTCCTAATAAAAAATCAAATTGAGAAAAAATGTTGACATTTAGTAACCAGTTTCCACAGAAAAAATCAATAAATAATAATAGAATAATCAAAACAATACCCTGCAAGAGTAATTATCAATGCCAACAACTATAACTATGGATTTTAAAAACTGAATGCAAATTTACTGCTCCTATGGACTGAAGCAGTTATAGAAAAATCAGGAAAACAACAAAGCCAAAATCCAGAAACAAGTAAAGCAAGAAAGAAACAATCGGAGTGCAAATTAAAGTTCATGAGAAAGAGAGGGAAGAAAAGAAGGGCATACGCAATGATAAGATTGAGCTCTTGAGGACCGGTGAAATTGCCAACACAGGAATGTGTAACATTTGTTGGTTTGTGAGCCGTAACCACGTAGTTCCATACACTCATCTTGTATCTTCCCTCTTCCCGCTATACCTACAAACCCTAAAACTTGTTTCAGTTGAATCACTTGAAAATAGAAAAGAGACACAAATGGGGGAAAACGAGACACAGCATATATATATCGGCAATGAAGAGAAACATCTAGTATATGTTGACAGAGTTCAAAGAAAATGCCAAAACGGCGTCGTTTATACTTAATTTAGGTTAACATGAGCATCTCTTGGACCAATTTTTATTTTCATCATTAATTAAAAAAAAAATATTGTATCGTTTAAATTTATCCTTAACTAATAACAAAAAGGTTATTTTTAAAAAGGATTGATTTTGAGGGATATCCGTATTTTAATTTTACTTTTTATTTTTCTAATTTGCTACTTAATAATCTTTTTAATCTTTTACCATACCTTTTTATGATGAAAAACTTTCAAAAATAGCAAACGTTAGGCCTAAATAGGATTCTATAACTATAGTTGGCTTAATTATGAATAACAGCAAAACATTAGGGGAGAAGGGAGGAGAGCGGATTTTTTTTGCGGATTTTGGAGAAAAATATACAATTACAAATTGACTTGTATCAAAATAAATACTTATTAAGAGGATAGAGAGGTGAGCGAGATCGAGAGAGGGATGAGAGAGGTGGGGGATATCGAGAGAGGAAGGAGAGAGTCGGCGAGATCGAAAAAGGCACGCGAGATCGTGAGAGGGAGAAGAGAGAATTGTATTTTGTACTTATTTTGCATTGTATGCCGTATTTATTTTGTATCAATTGTTTTCGCAATACTACAAATTGTGTTTTATATTTATTTTATGTTGGAAATATTGGAGATAAAAAGTTTCACAGCTCATTAACTATGGCAGATGTTACAATGAAGAAGATGAAGAGGTCTTCAAAGCCTTGTGAGAGTTTGATGAAACCATTGTTTAAGATTGTTGTATCCTTACAAAATACAAAGAGACGTGGCACAAATTTATCGGCATGACCCTAAACTGTAACTTCTAACACACTAATTATTACCAGATTTTTATTTTACATAGTTATAACTGTGAAATATATATATATATATATATATATATATATATATATATATATATTTTGAGCCTACACCTTAAACGTAGCCGACACTCGAGGACCAATGGTCTCAGTCGAACTCTTGGCCTGACTCAACACTCAGCGAAAGACTTACTCAATAGCATAGGAACTCAAATGCAAAGATTAACTCAATTTTCTCAAAATAAATAACTCAAAATGTAAAATATTCAACTAGCCATAAAAAGACAACTCAAGTCTTAGAACATAAACAATAGAAATGGAAAAGACTCCTTTAAATATTATTGTCTATGAAGCCTATAAAATACTATGATGGTAGTAGGGAGCTCAAGAATA